>RJWM01004218.1:0-104028 GCA_004363535.1 Dasyprocta punctata | reverse complement strand
TGCACCAGTCTACACGCCCACCAACAATGGAAAAGAGTTCCTTTTTCCCCATAGCCCCGCCAGCATTTGTTATTGGTTGATTTCTTGATAATAGCCATTCTTTCTGGGGTGAGATGGAACCTCAGTATTGTTTTAATTTACATCTCTCCAATGATCAGTGATGTTGAATATTTTTTCATATATTTATTTGACATTTCTACTTCTTCATCTGAGAAATGTCTATCATTTCAGATTCCCATTTTTGGATGGGTCTTTAAATGGGGGGGTCTGATTTTTTTAGTTCTTTATATATTCTAGATATAAAGCTATTCCTCTGTCTGAGGAACAGCTGATAAAATTTTTTCCCAATCTGTGGGTTGTCTCTTCACTCTGTTGGTGGTTTCTTTTGCTGTACAGATTGTTTTTAATAAGATGAGGTCCCAATCGTTGATTCTTTGTATTATTTCCTGTGTACTTGGAGTTTTAACATCTTAGCTTACACCAATGTTTTCAAGAGTTCTACCTATTTTGTCTTACAGCAGATTTAATGTTTTGGTTTTAATATTTAGGTGTTTGATACATTTTGATTTTAGCTTAGTGCACATCTTCAGCATGTGAAAAGCCAGTTTTTCCAGTGCCATTTATTAAAGATGATCTCTTTCTTCCAGTGAAGTTGTTTGGCTCTTTTGTTAAATATAAGGTGACTGAGTATGATTGGAGTTGTTTCTGCATCTTCTAATCTGTTCCGTGGATGCTTGGGTCATTTATTTTTGGCAGTAGCATAGTAGCTTTGTAGTATAATTTCAAGTCAGAGATTGTGATGCCCCCTGCCTTGCCTTTGTTGCCCAGAATTGCTTTTATCATTCTAGGTCTCTTTTGGCCTCAAATGAATTTTAGGATTGCTTCCTCTAATTCTGTGAGATAATCTATTGGTATTTTGATCAGGATTGCATTAAATCTGTATAACAATTTTGGAAGTATGGTCATTTACACTTCATTGATTCTTCCTACCTAATAGGGATATCTTTCCATTCTCTAATATCTTCTTTGATCTCCTTTTTCAGAGTATTGTAGTTTTCAATGTAAAGATCTTTTACTTCCTTTGTTAGATTGATTCCTAAGTATTTCTTTTTTTTGGATGCTACTGTGAAATGTGTGGTTTTGCTAATTTCTTTCTCAGTGAGTTTGTTATTTGCGTACAGGAATGTTATTGATTTTTGAGTGTTGACTTTGTATCTAGCTACTCTACTGAATCTGGTTATCAAATCTAGAAGTCCTTTGGTGGAGTTTTTGGGGTCTTCTATGTGGAGTACCATGTCATCTGCAAATAATGATATTTTAACTTCTTTCTTTCCTATCTTTATTCTTTTCATTTCTTTCTCTTGTCTAACTGCTCTGCCTAATGTTTCCAGAACTATATTGAAGAGGAGTGGTGATAGTGGACATCTTGTCTTGTTTCTGATTGTAGAGTGAAAGCTTTCAGTTTTTGACCATTTAGTATGATGTTGGCTGTTGGTTTGTCATAGATAGTTTTTATCAGATTGAGATAAAGACCATCTATTCTGATTTTCTGTAGGTTTTTTTTAAAAATCATGAATGGGTGTTGGACTTTGTCAAGTGCTTTTCCTGTCTATTGAGATGATCATGTGATTTTTGTCTTTGGCTTTGTTCATATGGTGTATTACATTTATTGGTCTGCATATACTGAACCATCCTGGAACCCCTTGGGTGCATCTCACTTGGTCATGCTGTATAATCTTCTGATGATTTGCTGCATCCTATTTGCCAGGATCTTATTGAGAATTTTTGCATAGATGCTCATTAGGGAGACTGGCCTGGCCTTTTTTTTTTTTTTTTTTTTTTTGTTAGGATCCTTCTCTGGATTTGGTACCAGGGTAATGCTTGATGCTTGCCCCGAGGAATGACTATGGGAATATTGCTTCTCTTTCAATTTCATTAAAGGGTTTAAGGAGTAGTGGCATCAGATCGCCAAATGTCACATAGAATTCAGCAGTGAATCTGTCAGGGCCTGGGTTTTTCTTTGTTGGTAGGTTTTTTATTACATCTTCAATTTCATTGACTGACATTGGTTTATTTAGAATTTTTATTATCTTCTTGACTCAGCATTGGTACTTCATATGTATCTAGGAACCTGTCCATTTCTTCTGTGTTTTCTGTCTTATTAGAATACAGGTTCTTGAAGTAGGTATTGATGATCTTCTTGATTTCTACAGGAGCTGTTTTGATTTTGCCATTCTCATTCCTAAATGCACAGATTGGAGTCTTTTCTTTCCTTTTTTTGATAAGGTTGGCTAAAAGTTTGTCAATTTTATTTACTATTTCAAAGAACCAACTCTTTGATACATAGATTCTTTGTATTGTTTACTTAGTCACCATTACACTAATTTCTGTTCTGGTCTTTATAATTTCCAAACTTTGGGCTTGACTCATTTTTCCTTTTCTAGAAGCTTGAGGTTAATATTATGTTGTGTATTTGAGCTTGCTCTGTTTTTCTGACATGGGAATTCACCATTATAAATTCTCACATAGGACTGCTTCCATTGCATTACATGCATTTTGATACGTTGTCTTGGATTACTATCTAATTGTAGGAACTATTTAGTTTCTTGTCTAATATCATCTGTGACCCATTGGTTGTTTCAAGAGGGTGCTATTTAATATTTATGCAGTTTTAAAATTTTTATGGCTTTTTGGCCATTTATTTCCAATTTTATTGCACTATGGGTTTGATAATTTGCATGTAATAATTTCAATGCTTTTGCATTTACTTAAGCATGTTCTATGAGTTAGTATGTGGTCTGCTCTGGAGAAGGTCCTATGTGCAGCTGAGAAGAATGTGTATTCTGATTATGCGGGGTGGAACACTCCGTAAACATTTACTACATCCATTTGTTCATAAGTTTGGTTCAGCTCTGATATTCCACTGTTGAATTTTGTTTAGTTGATCTGTCTGTTTATGACTGTGGGATATTAAGGTCCCCCGTTACAACTGTATTAGTGCTTATTTGATTTTTCATGTCCATTAATGTTTGTTTTATATAGTTGTGTGTGCTGGTATTTGGCACATACATGATTGTTATCTCTTCCTTTTGGATTGTTCCCTTTACAAGGATGTAGTGACCTTCTTTTCTCTCCTAAGCAGCTTTGGCTTGAATTCCACTGTTTTCAAATAGAATAGCTACCTCTGCTTTTCTCCAGTTTCCTGTCACATGGAGTATAGTTTTCCATTCTTTGACTTTTTCAGTCTATGAGTGTCTTTTTGAATTAAATGTTTCTTACATGCAGCATATTGTTGGATCTTGCTTTTTGATCCATTCTGCCAGTCTGTTTCGTTTGATTGGTGAACTGAGACCATTTATGCTGATGGTTATAACTGATATGAATTGATTTATCCTTGTCATGTTATTTTCCTGTTGTCATTTCCCTTTTTTTCTCCCTGCTATTTAATTACTTGCCTTGCCTGATAGATTAATTCTTTTGGGGGCTTATGGAGTTGTAGTCCCCATTATCTCTTCCTAGAATCTCCTTCAGAACATTTTGGAGTGCTGGTTTAGTGGTCATGAATTTCTTCAGGTGTTGTCATGGAAGTATCTTATTTCTTCATGATTTTGAAAGATAATTTTGTGGAAAACATCAATTTGGGTTGGAGGTTGTTTTCTTTTAGGGATTGAAATACCTTACCTCAAGCTCTCCTTGACTTGTAGGTTTATGTTGAGAAATCTGCTGTGATTTTGAGGGGATTTCCTTTATAGATGATTTGTTTCTTTTTTCTAATATTCTGTTCTTATGCTGAATTTCTGAAATCTTGATTATGTGCCTTAGGTTAGAAATTTTTTTTTTTATCATGGCTAATTGGAGTTCTATATGGCTCACTTATCTGTGTGTCAAATTCTTTTTCTGGAAAGTTTTTTGGAAAATTTTCTGCTATTACTTTTGTGAACTTTTATGTCATTTGTGCTATCTCCTACTTTTTCATTGACTTCAATCAATCTTTATTCTTTATTACATCACCTAGCACCTGTTGGATTGATTTTTCATGGTCCCTTAATATTTTTAAGAACTGTTTCTTTTCATGATTGCTTACCACAATCCCATCTTCCATATATGATATTCTCTCCTCACATGTATACTTTCAATGTATACTTTCAATGTATGCTATGTATACTTTGGAATTTTTAACCTCTTGGATATCTGTTTGAATCTGTTTCCTGGATTCTATTTCCTTTCTATGTTGGACATTCATGATTTTCATCATTTTCCTAAGCTTCTCTATTTTTTAAATCCATATCTGCTCTAGGGTCACTAAACATGTCCTTCATTATGGTACCCATCTCTGGTTTTCTGAGAAATTATTTCTCATTTGATTTTTTTCAAGAGCCTCATTCATCTGCTTTGTTACTTCCACTGTTACCACATCAGAGAGGCCAGGTGGGTGGCTTTTAAATTTTCCCACTTCATTGGCCCCTGGGCTTGCATTTTGTGAGTTGGAAGTCTGGGGTTGCATCTTGCTTACACATCTTCTCATTTTCTTTTTGCTTTTTAGTTTAATTCCTGGGTTGATTCTTATAAATTGCTTGTGGCAAGTAGCTTTATTGCTAGTATTTAGAACCCTTAGAAAATGACTGCTTCTGAAAGACGTCTTCCAGGTGTAGCTGGTTTTTGTGTTTTGAGTCTATTGCAAGATCCTACCTCTTCAATTTATTGGGGATGAGAAGTTGCTGCTCATTTGGCTTAGCCCCTGGTTTTTGGCACTAGCCTACAGTATTGTTTATGATAATTATTTATGAAGGATGTTAAAATACGATTAGCATGAAAAAAATCAATCATTTATATACACTAGGAATAAATAATCTGAAAATGAGATTAAAATACATTTACAATGATATCACAAAATATAAAATATTTAAGAATACATGTAAAATAAATTTAAGGCTTGTATTCTGAAAACTACAGAACACTGGTGAAAGAATTAAAGAAAACCTAAATAAATGTGGACATCCCATGTTCATGGATCAAATGATTTAAAATTGTTAAAATGACAGTACCCCCTCAACTGATATACAGTGAACCCCCCAAATTCTCAGGTCTTAGAGCACCCACGAATTATGAAAAACCTATGAATTTCAGATACAGTCAGGAGAATGTCTAAAAATGCCTATTTTTATAATTTAAAGCCTAAATTTGCTATGTCCCCCATAGTTATGCAATTTAATTTAATAACATATTGTATTAATAAAGGCTTAGAAGGTGCAAGGAATTTTGGTGGCATCTTAGGGATTTTAGGGTTTTAAGAAGAACAAAACTAAGAACACTGGAGACAGCTAAATGCAGAACAGCACCTGTTATGATGCAGGAATGCGGGGGCCTCTGCCCAAGAAGGGTGATAGGGCAGCAGCCAATCAGTAGCAAGGAGGAATGAATAATGCTCTTGGATTTGCTATTTGCAAACCTCTTGACAAAAAAAAAAAAAAAAATGCAGAGGATGTTTGCAGTTTCTGTGAAATTGCTGGGGTTTCCACAATTATTCGTTAGGTTCGAAGGAAAAATCAGCAAATGACTGAGGCCTTGAACTCTGAACTGTGATTTTGAAGGGGTATATTGTATAGATTCAAAGAAGCTATCAGAATTCAAAATGAATTTTTACAAAAGTGACAAGCTTATAGGATATGGCAAGGAAGCCAGAAAAGCCAAAAACAAACTTGGCAAAGAATAAATCTGATGATTCAAAATTTTCTATGAAGTTTTAGTAACCAAGACATGGCCTAAGGATCTACAGGTCAGTGGGATATTATTGAGAGTCAGAAATAAGCCCTTATATTAGTAATCAGTTGATTTTTGACACAGATGCTGAGACAACCTGATAAAAAGAATACTTTTCAACAAATGCTGCTGAGACATTCACGCACATGAGATGTCTACATACAAACAACTTGTGAACCCCACAAAAACGATATAGCCCCCCACAAAAATAATCATAGTCTTAAATGTATGAACCAAGAAGCTTCAATTCTTAGAATAAAACAGGTTAGTGATTTCCTGGAATTAATTGTGATTGGAGTGAAATGTCCTTTTAACTGATGAAAGTACTTTAAAATTGATGCTGTTGGTAGCACAATTCTGTAAAGATACTAAAAATCATTGAATTGCATACTTTACATGGGTGAATTTTATGCTACTGTGATAAAACATTTTACTACACAATCACCAGAATGGTTAAAATGGCTAAAGCTAAAAAAGAAAAAAAAAAAAACCCACATAAAATCAAAGACGCAGAGTAACTGGAATGCTGCCTGGTGTGGAAGGAGTTGGTGCAGCCACCAGACTTCTCCACGCTCAAAACCTTCATGCTTCTCTTATGCCCAGCACAAGGGTGTGTGCTCACCAAAACACGCACAAGAATGTCCGAGGATGCACTCTTCATATTTCTTTGGATTTTTAAAAACAATAGCCCTTTACCTGAAATGCCCAAATGGTTATTTACAATGGAATGGACACAGAATAACACATTAAACTATGGACATGTCATTAATAAGAAAGTGTGTAATCTACACACACAGCGCGGATTACAGAAATTAACAAAGAGCAGTGTCTTTGCCACTTCCCTCATTGCTGGGACAAAATACTCAACACCGACAATCTAAGAAAGGCGAGGTTTATTGTGACTTGCAGGTTGTAGCGGTTTCAGTCCAAAGCTGGCTGGTTCCAAGGCAGGGTGGCCTAGCAGAGGAGCACGGCAGAACAGAGCTGCTTAAGGCACAGAGGACAGGAAGCAAGGGGGGGGAGTGGGGTTGGGGGTGGGGAGAGAAACCTTTCCAGGCCATGCCCAAGGTGACCTGACTACCAGACCCTACTTCCTAACAGCAAGTCAACCATAAAACCCCACAATCCGACCACCTTCCAAAATCCCCACCTGATTTCATGAGGCTCTCAGGGGACATCTCATTATAAACCGTCACACCAAGCAAATGAGAAAGCAAAGGTGACCGAAACAGAGTGCTATCAAGGGAGTCAGTCCCTGTCTCTTGAGTTCGGGTAGAGACTCAAAGGCAGGCAGAGGAGTGCAAAGCTCCAGGGCGGACAGGAAGGAGGCCGCAGGGCTGCCCTGCGTGGAAGCTCTCTGCGCAGCAGAGGTAAAGGCAGCTCAGTAGAAGCCGGGCATCCTATGTGTCTGGTTAGCGCAGCGCATTTGGCTTTCTCTGCCTGGTTCTAAACTAGGAGTCCGGGCAAAGACTAGGGAAGTTGTCAGTTAATGATCAAGTCTTGGCCATCGGGGGCTGTTTGTCACAGAAGTGTTTAGCTTCCTGGTGCATTGCTGAAGTCAGTACCTGGCTCCATGACTCGGGCAGGCTTCCTGGGCAGGAGGCTGAAGGCTGAGGCTCAGAGTTCTGTGTTTCTGTATGGCCTGGCTGATGTCGATACACAGTCTCTCAGACACACCAATGCTCAAGGGTGATCTAACACAACCTGAATGAATCTCACAAGGTACTGACTGAGAGTCAGACAAAGCACACCGTCTACACTGCAGTACAAGACTGTTTAGATTAATGTATGGGTGTTATGGTTTATATATTATCAACTTGAGAAGTCTAGCAGCTTAATTAAGTAAGGCAGCAGCTCTACATTCTGGGATATAGAGCACAAGCAGTTACCTGGCCATTGTGTCAATTTGAGAAGGTCAGAAGTTTAGCTGAGAGACTCAGCAGGGAGCCAGGGGTCTTACTTTGTAAACATTCTCATCCTGTGCAAAGGAAGGCAAGGAGATTTGTGAATGCTACACCCACCCTAGAGGAGGGGGTGGCCTGTGTACAATATAAGGGAGAAAAAGAGGCTTGCTCTTGCCTCTTTGACTCTGGCTGCTTTTGCTCAGCTGCTGCCTTGAAGTGGTGCCCCTGTGCCATGGCGCCCTGCCTTGGAACCAGTTGATTATGGACTGAAACCTCCAAAAACTGTAAGATAAATAAACCTTTCCTTCCCTAATTTTGAGTGTCAGGTGTTTTGTCTCAGCAACGAGTGAAAAGTAACCAAGAGTCACTTGGACCCTTGGGCTATGACGGATGGGATGAGCGCGGATGCAGGTCCCCAGTTGTGGCCAGTGAGTGAAAAATGCAATGTATTTTGCACTTACAATGCAGGCACTTTTCTGTATTTATGTTAGACTTCAATAAAACTTTTTAAAACATAGCAGAGAGCAAATACATGGTGCTTCAGGAACAAGAGTTATAAAATGGCAAAAAGGATTTCTACAGGTTACCCTCTTATCAAATATTTTGTCAGAGATGCGCTGATGTTTAAGCTGTGACCCTGGCCTATGACGGCTTTCTAACACAACTTCCTGGTGTTCCTTGGAACATGAAAGTTTATAAGTGCTGTTTTAAATAGCCCTGCTTCTTGCACAATTGGTCTTTCCCACTGGGGACTGCTCCTATCCCTGCTACTGAATGCTAGCTGTCCTCTGGGCTCACGCACAGCCCCCCATCCCCGCTCTGTCACTGCCTGTCTTGGTGATGTCTTGGTTTTGAGGCCAGAAGTGTCAATTCTCCTCACTTCCCACCCACTGCACCATCTCCAGTGAGTCCTCTTGTGTTTCTTGCCAAAGCTGAGATGCAGCCTAGGTCTCCTACTCTACTGCATGCCCATCTGTAGCAGAGTGAAAGTGTCTCCGAGGCGCTCCATGGCCATCTGTAGGCCCCTGTCCAGAAGTCTAGCCGCTGGTGAGGGCCTCCAGATGGCATCTGTGAACTGACATTGTCTCTCGAGCTCTGCAGTAACTCCCTTTCCCACCAAGAAAGGTTGGGATGGGTTTAGTGTCCTCAAAAGACTCACTCAGCATCCCAGGAAGAGCAGAGCCCATGAAAAGGGCATGCAGGTTTCAACCGAAGTAGCACTGAAAAGATGTTTCTGGGGGACTAGGTGCATGTCTGCATATTTAATTACTGTTGTCTTCAATTTGCTAATAGCTTCACACAGCTATGGTAACATGACAAACATAAACTTTCCTTTGCATGGGCGTGTGTGCCTGTAATCCCAGCACTTGGAAAGCTGAGGCAGGATGACCACTGCGAGAGTTCCAGGTCAGCCTGGGCTGCACAGTCAGATCAAAGCCAGACTGAACTACCAAGACAGACCCTGTCTCAGACGAAACAAAACAAAACAAAACGTAAAGAAATAAAATTTAAAGTTTGTAAAGCACCCAAGCACCCAATATGTCTTCCATTTGTCCTTAAAACTACACAATTCTGTCCACATTAAGGATCGGGGTGGTGAAATACGAAGTTCTCGTTTTATAGAGGTTAACCAGGAATATCCCAAAGATACTAACAGCCTTTTACAGACACTATTCAGAACTCTGTTGAAACATGTCCATCTACTTCTGGTTTTTAAAATTTTACTTCGAAAGAGTGGAATGGGAAATGCCAGCTGTCTTAGTTACTTTTCTTGTCACTGACACAGCATCCAACACCCACAAGTTAAAGGAAGGAAGATTTACCGCAGCTCACGGTTTGTGGAGGTTTCCGTCCACGGTCAGCGGTGTCCGCGGCGGAGGGGAGCAGCAGCGGAGCATCACGGAGGAGCCACAGCCCGTGCCACGGCCGGCGGGGGCCGCGGGGCCCGCTGCAGCACAGGGCCTCCCTCTCATCCCGTGCAGGCCACCGACCCTTTGGGTGGTGCCACCCACACCGGGGGCGGGCTCTCCCATTATCCGCACCCAGCACTAGGCTGACCCAATCAACGGACTAACCTAGTCCACACACCCAGCCCCAGCAGCACACGCCTTGGATCCGGCCATCTCCAAAAAGCGCCCGCTCTGAGCGTGCGAGGCTTCGGGGAGGTACTGGCCCGTGGGTGTGCGATGCTGGCCTGGTTCACAGTGGGGCGAGCGCAGCTCCGCGTGCGGGTGACGGTCCGCCGCAGAGGGGAGCCCCACGCAGAGGCGGGCGGCACCCACAACTGGACCCGTAGCCGGGAGAGAATAAAGCGGGAAAGGAGGAAGACGCCATTTTCCACTTCCGCTGCCACCCCGCCTGGGAGTGAGGTGACTGTGGCTGAACCCTCTGCAGACTGTAGCCAGATACCCTTTCCTCCTGCAGCTCGCATCGTTGCTTTGCCTCAGCACCCGGAGAAGGAGCTAAGGCGGAGGGCACTGCGGTGCCGCGGCCCGCGGCTCACGGACGCCCCAGACCCGGAAGCCGGGCGGCCCTCCCGGTGAGTGTGCGCTCGGCCTGGCCCCACGCCGGGCTCCGCTGCCCTCGGGGACGGCTGACGAGCTCGGGCCGGGGTGGGGGTGGCCCGGCTCCCCGCCTGTGGGCTCGGACGCGTGCCCGCCCGCGGGGCCGGAGCTCCCGGGCTGAGCTGGGCCGTGTGCACCGCCCCCGGGGCCGAGCCGGGCCTGGGCTTCGCAGGCGGTGCCGGGCCACAGCCGGGCCCAAGGCCAGGGGAGCAGCCGCCCCGACCGCAGCGGTCCCGAGCGCTGGCCGTGGGCCCCCAGCCGCCTGGTGCTCCGCCCGCGGGGCCCGGCGCCGGCCGCGTGCGCGTCTCCGCGGAGCAGAGGCCTCCGGGCCTGTGCGTTCCGCAGCCGACAGGGAGGACCCTGCACGCCGGGTAGCACCGCCTGTATCGCACCCCGTAAACGTGACAGTCCGCTCGAGCCCGGGTCGCCCGGCCTGGGAGGTGGCGCGCGCCTGGGGACGCGGGCTGACGGATGGGCCGCGCAGGCCGGGGCGGCTCGCTGCGAAGCCTAATCAATCGTTCGGAGCCGAGCAGAGGCCGGGGACGCTGCGACTCCACCTCCAGTAACCAAATAACTCAGCCCCGGCTCCGTAATTATGCTGTGTGAAAATATGGGATTAATTAGACGATGCGCGCACACTGTCGTGTCATTAAAGGCTCCGCCGTGAGAAAACCCGTTCCGCTCCGGCCGGTTGTCTCTCGTAAGGTCACTCAGGCAGCCTCCCCCGGCGCCGCACACGTGGCCCTTTGTCACACTCATTTCATTCTCTTTACCTGCTCCGAGAAGAGGCGACACCGAAATACAGTGCTTTATAGGTAAAAATCCTGGGTTGGAGGCACAGCGGCCAGGAAGGATGGAGGCGGAGGAGGCTGAGCCCAGCCCCGGCCCAGCAGCGCTTTACGGTTCGGTGTATTTGTTTTTATTTTTTCTTCCCCTTTTTATTAGAACATGTTTGCAATACATAATAAATACATTCATCGTGGGACATTGGCACAAATGCACATCTGGCTTGGATCCTTCTTACTTCCCCTCCCCTCTCTCCTGTCTCTCGCCATCTCCAGATCCCCTTCCTACCCCCACAAAGTCCATCTCCCTGCAAAGTTCAGTTTAAATTTAACTGTTTAGCTTCTCTTTCAAAAGAAGCCCAAGGGAGCTGGAGGGGGGGACCCTCTCAGCATGTGAGACTGGACCTGAGACCGGAATGAGAGGGGCTGGCTCCCCTGAAAATGCCTTCCGGAACCGCAGGGGCAGAGCCTGAAGTGCAGGTCCAAGGCCCGCGAGGGCCCTGAGGCTGCCCCTGCCTGGCCCTCCCACACCCAAGGCGAGGCGACCTGTGCTGGTTTGAGGGAGCTCCCGGTCACTGGGCCTGGAAAGATGTTCAGACCCTCAGTGTCTTCCTAAAAATTAAATGTCAGGCAAAGGCAGCCATGTGCCGGAGCCCCGGGCAGTGCCCCTCTGCCGGGACCCACTGGCCCTCTCTGCAGATGGCCAAGGAGCCCGCTCCCCAGGTGTGGGACAGTACTCTGTCTGCTGCAGGAAGAAATGGGACAGAACCTCCGGAAAGAGCCGAAACCAACAAAGCAGGATGCACACTGGGCCACTTTTCCCTTGGTCCACTCACGGGAGCATTCACACCTTCTGCGGGGCTCCCCGGGGAAGCCCCTGTGGTGAGACACCCTCCACACCTTTGCGTGTGGTTCTGAAACAGCCTTGGAGAGTCTAAGCGGGTGTAGGGGCGCTTGCCTGTAACCCCAGCTGCTCAGGAACCTGAGACAGAAGGATCAAAAGTTAGCAATTTAGTAAAACCCTGTCTTAAAATGGGAGAGAGAGAGAGAGAGAGAGAGAGAGAGAGAGAGAGAGAGAGAGAGTTCATCACTTCCTGGCTGCAATCCCTGACACAAAAACAGCCGGAGAGTTTAGACGTCAGCGTTGCTGCCAATGTCCTTGATTCTTGGAGAAGAAAGCAGACTATATTTTGGGGACTTTCAGTGGGCTTTTCATTGCATTTTTCCTTACTACAGAAAGCACCCCTTCCCCACCCCAACCTCTAGGCCAGGCCATGGACACCCACATCTTATCTTTCAAAATGATGGTCTGAAGTCTCATTTCCGCCCATTCCATCAAGAGCTGCTGCGAGGAGAGACATCTGCGCAAAGCGAGGGCCAGGCAGGGGGACGAGCTGAGCCGTGGGAGGCTGGCGCGGAGGGAGGGCCACCGAGAAAGAGAAGTTGGTGATTAGAAAATAAAGTAATTTCAGCTGAATTACACTTAAAATGACCTTTGCAGTAGGTAATAGGCAATCCAAGACAGGAAGAAGGAGCTGAAATTCAACAGACTGAAATCCGCCTTGTGGCTTGAAAAATGGGAACTCTGAAGGGGAAAAAAAAAGTGTGGAAAGAGCGAGACGTGAAATGAAGGCTGGCGTGAGAGAAGTCATTTTGCAGAAGGTTAGGATCATTAGCAGTAGCAAAGTTCTCAAAATTAAAGAGACTTTTTACAGGGGAAGAAAGACGCTTTGTGGAACCTGAAAATAATAAAAATGATTTAGTATCTGTGTTGTCTAAAATGTTGGGAATGAACAGGCCCAGGACCCCGAGTTCTCACTGGGACTGCCTGGGCTCTTTGGAAACAAGGTCGTGCTCTGGCCACGTTGCCTTGTCTGCTCCGGAGGGAATCTTCAAGGCCATGTGGACCTTTCCGACAACAGCGGTTCCTCAGGCAAAGGATTTCTTTCCATTGTCTTTCAATTCACTTCAAAAGCAACTCTCATTATTTTCTTCCCCTTCAGTTCCTTTTTGGCTGGGATTTAATTTCCTATTTGGTGGGGTCATGAGTAATTTTCTAGAGAATTCTTTGGTTATTTTAGAAAAAAACCTAAAAAATAAGATTTTGGACACATGATCACATGTGCTGTGGACTCACACATGTGCACACTTTTTACTAAATGGAAAAGCACACAGATTTGTCCTATCGGACTCAAGGCAATAAATTCCATAAGATGTTAGAATGGTATGAAGCCAAAGCAGGATGGGGAAGGGAAAGTTAAAATAACACCTTCCTCATCCATTTCTTCAGACTTCTAATGAAGCACAATGAGTTGAAGTTTCTATGTCTTTCCTGCAGACTGACCTGCTACCTTTCAAAATTTTAGAAGAGCCTCTCCCATCTACTCTGGTTCCTTCATTCAGCCGAGAGGGAGGGCAAGATAGGGCAGTGAGGAGCCTGCTCTCAAGGGGCGCAATGGTTAATCTTGACCGTCAACTCCACTAGCTGCAGAGGAGACGAGGGGTTTGGTAAAGCACACTTCCAGTGTGGCTGGGGAGTCGTGTGGGCATGGCCTTGGGGACTGTCTCTTGCCCTCAGTCCCTGTCTCTCTCTTTCTCTCTCTCTGGCTCTTCCTTGCTCTGTGTCTCAGTTTTCCTCTGCCTGGCATCTCAGCCATGATGCTTCTGCCTTGGAACCAGAGAAAACCTTTGAAACAGCCAAATGAACCATTCTCCCTTAAGTTTCACTTGGCAGGCATTTTGTCCCGGAAGCAGAAATCTGACTAACACAAGAGACACAGCCAGCAAGAAATGAAAAGTCACTTCCTGACACTGATAAACAAAAGGAGCTGCTTTACACTGATGTGCAAGCAAAGCTTCTCAGAAAGAGGAAAACAGGGCTGCGGCTTGAATGATGAGAAAGAATTGATCCGTCTAGAAACTTCTAGAGCAGCAAGTACTAAGACTTTGAGTAACCTGGAAGTTGCAACAGCCAGCGGACTTTGTGTGTTTGGGAATCAGACAAAACGACTGGAGCCAGGAGGAAGGCACGCATCCAGGGCTTCTAGGTAAAACGGTGGAGTGGGTTTAAATATGTCCACAAATTCTGTGACATTTCCTCTGTAAGGTGAAGCCACATTCCCTGCCTTCTGAGTAGACTCAGTCATTTCTAACAGATCGAATAAGGCAGAAATGACGATGTGAAACACCATGTGCCAGGTCCCCAAAGACACTGCAGCTTCAGCCTCTCAGAGCACTTTCTCTGGGGAAAGATGCCCTATGTTGTGAGGACCCCCATCGCCTGTGGGACACCCACAGAGTGATGCATGTG
This sequence comes from Dasyprocta punctata, assembly GCA_004363535.1. Lineage (NCBI taxonomy): Eukaryota > Metazoa > Chordata > Mammalia > Rodentia > Dasyproctidae > Dasyprocta > Dasyprocta punctata. The sequence goes on along the minus strand of RJWM01004218.1, from coordinate 89,705 downwards.
CATATGTCATCCTGGGAGTGGATCCGCCAGTTCTCTCAGGCCTACAAGTGATGGCAGCCAGTCCCTGGTGACGCCTTCATCCGAGTGAGCAGGTTAGCTCCTCACCCACATCCACTGCAGAGATGAGAACGTGTTTACGCCACTACATCTTGAGTAATTTGTTACACAGAAGTAGATGACTAATACAGATGGGATGTGACGTGATTTGATGAATTTTTGTAAGAGGCTGTTCTGGACTGTAGGAAGGAAATTGAAGAAGCAGAGATGTTGTTGCCGTGGTTCAGGCGAGGCACTTCGGTGCCTAGAGTTGGCTGCTCGTCGTGGAGGTGTAGGGAAGAGGGCTTTGGAACTTGAAAGTGACTCAGCGGGATAAGGTGAGGGAAAGAGGTCTAGGGTGGCTCCCAGTTCTTGTCTTGAGTCACCGAGAGAACGCAGTGCCACCCACCAAGAGGGGAGACTCCTGGAGACAGTAGGTGTGTGTGGTGAGGGGCTCTATTTCTTGATCTTAAGATAAAGGAACAGGCTGAAAGTTCAGAATGTCTTAGGTCACCCAACTGAAAACAAAAATTGGTGGAGCTCACGCTTTTCACCTATAAGTGGTTTTGAGGGTAGGCTATCCTTTTCCTATTAATGAAGGTCAAGTTGGAACTTGTATACAAATTTACAAATTCTGCAGATTTCCACCACCAAACCCACATGAATATTCCCAGCTCCAGATTGTAGTATGTCTCCCTCTCAGATCCCACATTCTATTTCTTTGAGTGCGCACTTTTAAATTTCTGCCTAATGAATCCCTTTAGGGCGCTACAAACTTTTAAAAACAAAGGGGATGCAAGGATGGTGATGGCGATGGAGTTGGCAGTGGTGATGGTGACAGCTTCCTCTTTGCCAGGAGCTCAGAACTGCTTTAGTCTAGTAACCCTAAGAGTATTATTAGATCTAATGCTTGTATCAATAAAAACAGTCCAGTTGGTGCTAAGGAAGGGTTTCTAATGCCAAGGCTTATAAATTACCCAAAACTTCAGTTTCCAAACAAAAAAAAACCCTCCCTCAAGCATGACACTTGGGCATGTTTCCGGTCCCTCATCAAGCTCATTCTTTCCCCCTAGATCTGGGGTGAGACACAGAAATCAGTGTTTTAACAAACATCCCAAGTACTTCTAATGCCAACTATCTAAGATGGTGATCTGCACATGCAGGCTGGGACTCGTAAGAGCATCTGACTTCAGTTGAAGGGGGTTGTGAAGAGCAATTTTACAAAAATGAAATGGAATAGAATAGAAGCCATCAGAGTGTATCTCAGTGGTAAGGATAAACCCTGCTTTGTGAAACTTTCTTCTGTTGTATCTCTCGTAGTCAGTATTTGTGAGCAAAACAGATTTAATGCAGGACACAGAAATTTACAAGATTAGCTGACAGTATCCACCCACAGAGTCAAAAGTAGAAGAGTGCAAGAGATCTGTCCATGCACTAGAGACCCAGATCATCCAGCCCGAGGCCCAGAGCCCACAGCAATGTCCTGGCGAGTCCACATCAGGGAGCCGAGGAATCTGCGATGGAAGACTGGGGGTCTACAGTGGAAAGCCCGGGGGCCAGTGCTGGAGTCTGGAAGCTAAAGAATCTGTGCTGAAAGCCAACAGATGATGCCCCAGATGAAGGGGAAGACCAGAGCTCCACCAAAGAGATCAGCAGCCGTCCTTGGCAAAAGCCAAGACTGGAGCTCAGTGGAAGAGAACAGCTAGAGCCTCTCCAAAGAAAAGCAGCTAGAATGAAGTGTATATGTGTACATGTATATGTGTGCATGTATGTGTGTGCATGTATTGAGTTATCACAGGAAATACCTATCCCTCTGTGAATCACAATCATGTCATTTCAAAGTCAGTGGCCTGGAGGACACACCTTGAGAGAAGTCGCTGGGGTTGCTCAGAGTGCTAAGTCTGACACAGGCAAGGTGCTGCAGAGGACCGAGTTACCCGGCTGGTTGGATGGACAAAGCCCTGGCGCTCGCAGCAGGGGGAGAGGTGTTGCCCTCTGCTATGGTTTACATCTAGATTCCATTCCCCTTCAAAGCCTCATGTGCTCGTGGGTGGGACTTTCAGGAGATGGCTGGATCATGAGGGAGTGATACTGCATTATGGGCTTGATGACTGCATTAGTCCATTGACTGGTTTAGCATAGTTGTGGGTGATGGGATTACTGAAGAGGGGAGCCCCACCCAGTGTATGGGTGGTACCAACCAATAGGCCTGAAACCTGAATGGGATGGAATATAAAGGGAAGGAAGGAAGGCAGGCTTGCTGCTTCCTGCCTGCCCTGCCATGAACTGTTTCTCTTCTGCCATGCCCCTCGACCTCGCCACCCTGCATGGAACAGCAGACTATGGACCGAAACCTCTACAGACTGGGAGCTAAAATAAACTTTTCCTCCTTTAACTTGTGGGTGTTAGGAATTTTGTCCCAGCAATAATAAAGTACCTAAGACACCCTCCACTACAGCATCATTTCTTAGAATGCTCAAGTGAAGCCCCGCCCTCCTTCCTGATACTCCACCTCTTGGCTGGAATTGAATACCAGAGACTCTCTCCATTCTCTGCCCACCCGGCTCACCCTTTCCAGGATCAGCTGGATGCCCCTCTCCTGGATGATCAAGCCCTCAGTGAGAAGCTTAGTGGTTCCCTATCTTGAATGTGGCTCCATCCTGACTCTATGATGTCTTGCCAAGTCCCTGGCTCCTCTGCTCCACACCCAGCCAAATCTCCTGGATCCACCTGGGTGGTTTTTTCATAGACTGTGCTCAGCTTGTTTTCCCAGGCTCTCAAAAGATACAGGACGGGAGGTCCCTCATCCCAGGGTTTGGTGGGACCTAGAAGGGGATGAGTCTGGCCAAGGGGAGTCCTGAGTAGGGAGGTATCACCCTGATTCTTCTTCCTATAGGTAATGGGATGCAGCACAGTGCCTGAGCCAGGAAGGGTCAGGTTTAAGAAGGCCCCTCAAAGATGAGAGAAGCTGATGGAATGGAACAGGCAGGGATGAGATGCTGAAACCAGTTAGGGAGTGAGTCTGAAGATCCAGCCAGAGATGGTGATGTTTCAACTCAATGCTCTCTCTTCCCAACAGAAGCAAGGGGTGGGCCTCTGCCACCATCAAGAGCGGGAGGCTGCTCATGTGGATGGGGTCAACTGACTGACTCGAGACTCACCCAGTCACCCTCCATGACTGACCCCAGGGACGGCCAAGAATGGGTCCTGTCCTGCTGTGTGGCTCGGCCTCTTCTCTCCCTGGTCAGTCAGTCAGTCAGTCAGTGTGAGTGTACCCACCACCTGCACACGGGACTCTAGACTCACATATCTAGGGTAGTATCGCCTTCATCTTCTTTCCCAGGATGACTGTTGTGGGTTTGTTCCTTCAGCTAATGCTCCTGTGGCACCGCTTTAGGGCCACTCACCATGCAGGCACCCTTGCTACTTTATCAGCACCCCATTTTAAACCGTGCCCCCTTGAGGAAAGTGGGCTCTCGCTGTACCGCACACCCTCCTTCAGGAGGTGAGTTTAGCAGGTGGCTCATGCAGGTGCGCAGTGAGCGGCTGACACTCCCCACCTCTAGCCACCAGCAAGCCAGCTGGCTCCTAGTCTCCTATGAGGGCCAGACAAGGTCAGAGCTGATGGGGCCTGGAGATCGCACAGCACAGCAAGGTCTTCACGGATAGGCAAGGACACTAGAGTCTAGAGGATGTCAGTGATGTCCCCAGACCACTCAGGTGCAGCGATTTGTTCCATGTGTCTCTGTTCAACTTAATCTTATTTACCTGGACCCAGGACAGGGCCATGTCTGGGGTACCTCATGCAGTACTGGTCTCAGGCGAAGGCTGAACGAGGCAGGATCAGTTGGCTCACTGGATTTCTCTCGAGGTTGACCACAGATTGGAGTCCTGGGTAGACAGCTTTGAATATTTGATTTCAGGTTGCATTTCAGACCTGCTGCGTTGGTCTTGGGTGTAAACTGGAGGTCAGTCTTTTGATTCACTGATCTAAAGGTCAGTAACCCTTTGCTGATGTTCGAGTGGTCATGTTACTGGTTTTCAGGATTTGTGCACCTGGGATGCAGGTCAGTGCCATGCCACGCGGCCGTCTCTAAGACCCTATTCTAAGTCCTGGGAGGCAGCGCTGATTCCACGCTTTGGGATTCGTATCTTGGTACGTATATTCGTGGTTGTGAGGTTCCAGTTCTCTTTTAACTCTTCTTAGCATGGGGCCCAGGTATTTGGCATGAAAACCTAGGAACTTTCAGTGTCATTTGCTGCTATTTTTGATAGGAGGAAAATCAAGAGCTAAAGTCCTCAACTGAAGTTTATACTTCCCCACTCACAGGAAGTTTGGCTCAGTCAAGCAGATAGTTATTGAGGCTAGAAGTGATAAGAAAAGATAGCAAACTGCTAGATCTTCTAGCCTTTTACCTGCATAATACCAAGAGAAATCTTTTCATCTGAAGCATTATGCCAGAAGAGAAGAGGGTCCCCCACCTTTGTGGGGGTATCAGCATTCCTTCTTTCTTCCTGTCAGTAGAACCACCATGTCTTACTCTTCCAAATGTGCCTGCTCCCGAAATCCTCTGGGAGCAGGTTATATTGTGAAGAGAGTACAATCTTTAAGACCATGACCTGATATAGAGTATTCTGTGGAAAACACAGACATAGAATCCAAATCAGAATCCCGAGGAGCACCTGAGGACAGTAAGGGGGCCTTAGGCACTAAAGAAAAGTGAAAGGGGCTGATGTGAAGCTGGTTCACATTTGCCTCTGGGGAAGACCCATCCCCTGTCAACTGCCAAACACAAAAACAGCCAAAATTGTAGTAGCCAAAAAGTTTTAGAAAATGTGTTAAAAACAGAAACCTAACACATTTTGCTTCAATAGGGTGTCTGCCACTCTCTTGAGATTGGTGGAATTTTGTATTCCATGTAGTCTGTCCTGCTGGAATAATTCATCCCCTTCTCAGTTACAGAATATATACATCTTTATTCTCCCTTTTTACACTTTCAAATCAAATTGTGCAAATAGATTCAAGATGGCAGAGTATGTCACAAAATCATTTGAGATCCAAAGAGCTGGTGGTATCTGTTTCTGACTATTTAAATATATAGTATACAAGTTATTTGGTATACAAGAGCATGCAATTTTGTCTGTTGCTCTGCTAACTAAACATGGCCAAGATGATTATTATACGGCTAATTGGTAGGAATTATCATCAGTCCATTTGAAATAACTGACTCAGTTCCTTTGCCATAGCCAAAAAGGGTGTGTGTGAATTTCCCACGTGTACATCAGAGCCTGGGAAGTGAAAGGCTTTCACTCCGTGGACTGTGAACTGAGAAACCCTCTTTGTTTGGACATTTGCTCCATGGCCAGTGATTTGACAATTTCCTGGTGCCATCAGGCATCTCTGGGTTGATTCCTCAAGGCAGAGGGCAGACAAGCATGGCACGCAGCCAGCCCGCCAGCCAAGCACTTCAGGGCTACTGGAAATCAATTCAATTCACTTACTTTCTTGGGTAAAGGAGCATGTCACTCTTTTTATAGTATGTAACTATTCACTCCCTACTACATCATTAATGTATTTACTTATTTTGTTGTAAGAGTTAAGACAACGACCACTATTCAAATACTAAAGATGAAGGATTGCTGGGGGGAGGAACTCGCCAACGACGGCTTTGGGTTGAGGGGCAGGAGGGCAGGGAGCAGTGCGAGCCTGTGGACAGCCCCCCGCCCACCGGCTCCACTCCCTCTGATGAGGCTGCACTTCGCTGTGCTTTGCTCTATCTCTGTGGTCCCCTGTACCGGGAGTCTGGCTGCTGCTCTAGAATTCTGCAGTAAAAGGTCCGTGATAACTGTCCCGAAGGTTCCGCAGACTGAGAGCAGATTCTAGACTGCTTCTTTCCCCGAAGGGTGGCGGTGGCTCAGCCCTTGTCCCACTCACTCCTCCTGCGACATCTAGCTCCACGAGCGGCGGCCTTTCAACATGTTGCTGTGTCCTCATTCCGGCTCCCTGTGGAGCCGACCTTTCAGAGTGAGCTAGTAGCCCGTGCTGCTTCGTCAGCTGCATGAGAAATGGTTTCAGTTTGTTGGTTCTTAAATCAGTACTTCAATCTGAGACACTGTCTATTAAGTTTCCATTAGGTTGGATGAGGATTCAGTATTCTCATCTTAATACCTCTTGCCTCCTATTAAATTCTTATTCAGTATGAATATTATGATCATGTAAATATTTTTCATTATTAAGCCAAGAATTACATTGTACTAAAATTTGATTTTCTTTCTTATACTTTCATTTGGCCTTTTCTGACATCTGTAAGTACCTGATGGTGTTTATCAGCTTAGATTTTTTTTTATAAACCAGCACTCATTCTTTCTCAACTTTCCAAACCCTTGTAACACATTTTACATACAAACCAATGTATTTCTTAGAGTTTTCCCTTTATTAGTTCTGGTAATCATTACCCTGAACATGCTTTTTGTCTGTCTTATATTTATCGTTTTTTCCTGAACTCTGGGTCTAATCGCTCTTCTTCCAGAGCATTCCTTTCAGTAGCCTCATGAAAAGGGAGGAAAGGAAGCAAATCTTCAGAGAATGCATGTCTGACAGTGTCTTTATCCATGGGTGTACTTGCTTGGTAGTTTAGCTGGATATAGAATTTATACTTGATAATACAATTGTCCCTTAGAATTCTGAAAATATTCACTTTTTGACTTCTGATATATGGTAATGCTTTTAGAAGTCTAATGCCATTTTAATTTCCTTATATTATCCTATTTAATCTTTTACGTGAAAGCTTTTTGTATTATGTAGTCTGGGTTTCTGAAACTTGATCCAGATAAAACCAGTTCAAATCTTCTTCATTTGTGTTCTGGGCCCTTAGTGAGTTCTTTTAACTTGAGAGCTCTTATTCCCCATCTAGTAAATATTTTTTATTAATACTTCGATAATTTCTTTATAGTTTTCTCATCTGTTTTGTTCTCAATCTTCTTTTACTCAATCTTGGATCTTTACACTGACAGTATAGCTTCTGATTTTTAAAAAATCTCCTATACTCAATTTATTTGTCTTTTGGTCCTACTTCCCAAAAAGTTCGCTTGACTATATTTTTCAATCCTTCAATGGCATTTTTAAAAAAGGTATTTTATTATATTTTTAATTTCCTGAAGCTGTTTCTTGTTCTCGTACTTTTAAAAAGACATATAAATCTGTTGTTATATCATAGAAGCCTATATTCCTCTTCCCGTTTGGCTCTGGCTCTGTTCTGGCCACGCCTCCTGCGGGAGCGGCAGTCGCCAGCCCTCTGCGTCACGTGGAAGCAGGGACGCCAGAGGCAGGGCCAGCACAGGGGCAGGGGAGGGCGGGCAGCGCCAAATCCAGACCCAGATCCCTTCCCTTCCCTTGGGCGTCAGGCCGCCCTGGCAACCCCGTCACCTTCCTAGAGCAGGCCCCTCATCAGAGCTTCCGGTCCTGGGCGACTTTGTCCCGCTGTCAGAGACGCAGGGCCGGGGCCTGAAAGTGAATCCTGCGCGGTGATGGCTGAGCACAGCCCTCGGGGGCGCTGCTCCCCAGGCACTGCCCCCGCACCCCCAGCGCACGCGGGACCGAACAGCCCCCAGGAGAGGCAGCGGAAAGGGAGCGCAGAGAACAGCTGGACAGGCAGCGGCATCCGGCCGCGGTCAGGATGGGGCCCTCAGCCCTGGAGCAGTGGCTCCACAGAGAAAGCCCCGGAAGGGTGAGCCGGCGGGCACTCCCATGGCGAAACGGAAACAAATACACGTCAGTTACCGGACTGTAGGAACAGGAGGCAGAGAAGCACCCAGGGGAAGCCGGAGGGTCCCGGGGGCTAGAGGGGCCCAGGCCCAGCTGTCCCCACTGCAGGGACCAGTGGCGGGGCCGGACGTGCGCATCTCACGGCCTGGGCACGGTCCCACCGCAGGCTGCAGGAAGACGGGTCTGTGTCAGGGCTCAGCCTCGCAGGACCCAGGACATCCTTCGGACCTTCCCCGCAAAAGAACCGCGGGGCCCGAACTCCCGGCACTCTGGGAGGCTGAGGCAGCAGGATTGCAAGTTCTACCCCAGCTTAGGCAACTTGGTGAATTAGTGAGATCTTGTTTAAATTGAAAAAAAAAAAAAAAGCCTGCACGGGTGGACCTTCCGCCAAGGCTCCGAGAGGCCTTTGCCAGCCCTCCCTCGCCCTGTTGCTGCCCAGGAGCTGTGGGGGGATCCTCGTCTCCAGTTACCTTCGTCTCAACATGGTGCAAAGCAACCGCGGGGCCTTCTCGGCAGACCGCGGTGCTGCGGGCGCCTCTCACTGGGAGACTGTGTCGCCCCGCTCTGTGCTGCCTTCTGCACGGGCCCTCTTTGGCTCTTCAGAAATGATCTCAGAACCTTCTCTGCTGAGTAGGCATCAGAACAGACGGGACTGGCGTTTTTAGACCCCTTCTCCCGAACCTTTCTAGCAGGCACCTGTCCCTCAGAGTGGCCGGCTCCCGGCAGAAGTCCGCCCTCTGTGGACACGCTGTCGGAGGATCAGGCGGCCTGTGCCTTTGGGAGAGGGACCCGGCACGCACTGCAGAGGAAGGAGAAGGCGGTGGCGGGAAGCATAAGGACAGCTTGGTCAAAGGCTGATGCAGGCGAGCTGGTCTCCTGATTCGTCCAGGAAGGTCTTTGCACAGAGAGGCAGAATATTGTGGACCTGTGTGGGGGCCTGGCTGGGGGTCCTTCTCTGTGAAATGGGCACACACCTTCGGCACTGGTCTCAGAAGGCTGTTCTGACGGGATGAGCAGAGGCGGTGCCGGCCCTCTCAGTGCTGTGTAGATGGCCTGCTGGGGGCAAAGCAAAACCCGGCTCGAGCTGGCGGCCGGCCTCCAGCCTCGGCTGTGTTGTGTTACATTAATCTCTTTAACCTCTCCGAGTCTGAAATGTGGCTGATGTTGCACTACCCTAGGGTGTGCGGCTCCTCAAGCAGGCAACTTATTTTCCCGCGATGCAGACTGAATGGGGTAAGGCCAACCTGGCTCTGAGCTCTGACACTTGGCAATCTTACTGCTCAGGGCTGAGTTTTCTTCCTTCTCAGAAGCTGCTTGCATTTCCAGTGGATAAAGGAACTAGGATGTGTGTGACTGAATTGGGGGGCTATTCTGGTCATGTCCTGGACTGGGCACAGAGCAGTGCCCCTCAACTGGGCTGCATGCTTTTAGCACGCCACCCACTCCTCCACTGCACTCATTACGTCCCAGGCCTGGGCTGGACGCCCTGCCCGTCTCTCCTGCTCCCGCAGGGCCACCTTTTGCACATGGCAGAGACCCAGCTGCTGCTCTTCTCCCAGATGTGGCCAGTGGCAGGCATGTGGCCCCAAAAGGCTACTGGACCCCGCAGGATTCCCCTGTACCTGCCATATGAATGCAACTGTGATAGTTAACTAACTGCTTGTGCTGACTTGAGTGAAAAACACCCAACTAAATCCGATCGGCATAGTTCTGAGTGTGGTGAGGGGATTTACTGAAGACGGAAGGCCCACCCGGGGCAGCTCGTTGCTTGCGTGGTACAAAGGAGAAACGAAGGAGGGGCCCCTTCCGCTTCTTTGGAGGAGCTCCAAAGGGGACGCCCTCCCGAGGTCTTCACCTTCACCTTGGGGTTGTCTCCTGGCTCCCAGCGCTGACTCTTTAGCCTTATGGTGCTGGCCCTTCGGCTTCCTGATACGGACTCAACCAGTACACTGAGCTCAAGGCTTTCGACTGGATCCTTCGGCTCTCCGGGACACAGACGGACCTTTTGCACTCTTCTACACCTGGTTCTGTTCAGGTCAGTCTTGTAAATTGTGACGTATTCGTGTGCCTAGTGCTAAAGCTGACTGACACAGGGACTGAGGGAGCTGCCTCCGCCCTCGGCTGCTGGAGCCTCGCCCTTCCATCCCACAGGCCTGGGCCGGCCGGAAGCCACTGGCAGCTTAGCCGCCCACACCGGAATAAGGCGCGATTTCTGACTGAAGGCGGAGCAGGGACAAGGCCAGCAGAGCGAGAGGCTGTGCTGCTTCCTGGAACCCTGGCTCAGACATCTGCCTCCTCCTTCCTGTCCTCCCATGCTGCCCAGGCAGCCTGGCGCTGTTTCGCTCCACCACCAAGAACACCGTCGCGGGGCTGCCGTCCAGCCAGTGCTTTGGGAGGCTTCTCCCTGCAGTGGAGCCACAGTTCACTGTGCGCCTCTTGGAAGCCTCTTGCTCTCATTCTGACCTCTTTGCAGACTTCTTTCCGGATGTCAGTGCCGTGCGCAGACTGTGATCTTCCTGGTGCTGTTCTTGGATAACTCACAGACCGTTGCCTAGCCTTGGGCACGCTGTTCCAGCACACGATTCCAGAACTTTGGAGCCGGTCTCAGTTTCAGGGTCCAGCTACTCCTCGCTGCCATTTCAAGACCAGTTGAGCCTCGCAGTGCATAAAAGACTCATCTAACAACAAGCATGGGTTCATTTGAAGTCATCTAACAGCCACTGACGCGAAGGCCCAGGCTCAAGTCCTGGTCCTCAGGTAGGATCACACCAGCGTATCTGCTGTGTAGAGCTGCAGAATGCATGCACCCGAAGGGCCTCAGAGGCCGGGCAGCCCAGGCTGGCGCCTGGCAAGGCCATGCTTTCCAATGCTAGCCTACCCTCTGCATGAAGCTTGCAGACCTGGAGAGCAAGTGCCTTCTCTCCAAAAGCAAACCTGTCCATTCGGGACTGTGCTTTTGACTTCAGAAGGACCGCAGTCCTATTTCTCCTATGCAGTGAGAAAGCCCGTGTCCTGCCCCTCCACAGGTACACCGGGGCCAGAAGCACTGTGAGCGTCCTCCTTAGACTCTGGAAGTGACTGGAGGCTCCGCTCCACTCCACTCCATGCATGGCCCCTGTGGCTTGCCTCTGGGGTGCTGGTGTCATTCTGAAGCAAATTCTTTATCCTTTCTAGGGAATTCCTTTGCTTCTTGCCCCAAGATTTGCTTCACAAAGGCATATGATGCTCATTAGATCCCAGGAGCCACTGAGGCCTTTCCGTGTCAGAGGTGCGTGGGTGTGAAAGTGGGCATTTGAGTCACACAGGCTGGAGCTTCCCTGTAGTCTCCGGCAGGGCGGCCTCACTGTAGGACAGCGGTGAGATACCACCGGGCGTATGAGCAAGACTTTCAGCGCAGTGCCACCTGGCATTCTTTACTTGCTTGGTTTTCTTTTGTCATTTCCTGCCTGAGGTCAAAGATCTTTACCCAGAACAGAGAGGCACAATTATTTGAAACTACCCAAAATACCAGCTTTCTTTTTGCAGCATGTCAAGGTAGTAATAGTGTGTGGAATAAATAGCATTGGCCCAAGACCTCAGGGCTAGAAAGAAATCAGGACATAAACAAATAAAAATTTTAATAGGAACAGAACATATTTAGCCTGGTGCCACAGGCATGAACTTTGATGCTTCCCTCAAGATTATGATAATTACAAATGTGGAGAAAATCCTCTTGTATTTGCTATTCCTGTTAAGAAGCTTGGTAGCCTTACTGTGTTTGACAGGCTACCTGTGAACTGGATGTGGTGTTTGTCATGAGGTCTGGTCTCAAAATCCTCCTCATCAACGACTGTTCTGGGAAATGTTGGTAATAAGTGGAGGGAACATGATTGAACCAATTTGACCAAAGGACTGAATGTTCATGATATATTAATTTGATTCAATTCCTGCCAAAGTCTGATTTGAGAAAGTTAGAACTGAAAAAAACAGAAAGAAAGACAAGTAAAAGAAAAACAATTGATGAAGAGTTGAAAATGTACATACATTAGGATTTGGATCTGCAGCGCCCCCCACAGGCTGTCGTGTGGAAGGCTTGGCTCCTAATGCAGTAGGAATAGTTCTGGGAAGTGACTGGTTTCAGGGCCTTGACCTCATGAATGATTAACTCAGTGATGGGTGTGTAATTTACTAGGATATCAGGAGACATTGTAGACTTTAGGAGGTGGGGCCTTTTTGGAGAAAGTAGTTCACTTGGGCCACATCTCTGAAGGGTATGCTACATCCCTTGCCCCTTCTTCTCTCCCACACTGTCTCTACTTTCTGGCTATCATGAGGCAAGCAAATGTATTCTGCTATGCCCTTCCCTGTTGTACTTCTACTTTGCAACAGGCCAAAAACAAAGGAACCAGCTGCCCTTGGCTGAAATCTCTAAAAACTGTGGGCCAAAGTAAATTTTCTCTGACTTCTGTTGTTATTCTCAGGTCTTTTGCTATAGCAATGGAAAGCTAACACAGTGTACTTATCATTCTCTTGAGATAGCTCATAGCACCAGGTGGGGGTGGAGACCAAAATGCAAAACAAAAGTGTAGGGCTCTGCCTGCAAGGAACCAAGCTCACTGGGCTCTGTGCAATACAAGGGTGGGGAAGGGACACAGCCCAGGGAGGACCCTTGGCTCCAGCTGGCTTAGAAATGGTGCCCAAGGGAGGTGCATGCAGCACCTGTGCTTTTATCACGTGTGGAGCCCACACCCTGTCTACTGGGCATCACAAAGGCTTCCCCAGCACTGGGAATCCTCCAGTATCTCTGAAAAAGTGACTCTGTTCTTAGTGATGAGTTAGATGTCTCTAAAGGGCCACATACTCATGACTCTGACATTCGCATATCTTCCAAAGCAGCAGGGTGCAGGAAGGAAGGCAGGAGTTCTGAGTCAGGTGTGGAGCTTCCTCCTGGGTCGTGGTGCCACTCCCAAGGGCCGCGAAGGCTGCGTGGAGCAGCAGTGGCCTGAGCGAAAGCTGCCTGCTCGGGGAGCCCCTGCCTCAGATATTGAGGGTGCCCTGCCAGCTCTGTGAAGGTGCTGGTTGCGGCACGGGGGGCCCAAAGAAACCTTCAGCTAGCTCCTCATCTCAACCCAGAACCTAGTTTGAAGAGCCTCTAGTTTGTGTTAGATTTTATTCCTTAAAAATTTTTTTGAAGAGTAACATGAGAAATTGGAGTGAACTGAGAATGGTACTGACATAGGGGATTGGTCCATATGTTTATGTTTATTCAGGTTCTAACTTGTCTTTTTATGATGTTGAAAGCCATGTTGAAATTAGGTCATTTTAAAAGAATTTATTAAAAGGTATTGCAAATGCAGGGCCTTGGAGAAAGTAAATGGTCTTTACCTGAGCGATTTAGGATGGATTTACTTAATTCTGGTAATGGCGTTGTGACCATGTGCCGGCACATGCTGTTCTGGCTCTGTCTCCCTCTTACACCTTGCTTTCAGCCTAGGGGAGAGAAACCAGAATTTTCCCTGGGTTGGAGCTCAAGGAACTTTGGAAGGAAGAGGTTTCCACTTCCTGAATTTCATAGACCCAGAGCTCAAAAAAGACAATAGCAATGAAGTGATCTGTCCCTGGGGAGCACCAAGCACAGCTCTTCTGCTTTCACAGACTAGTAAATGCCGGAAGGTTCAGGGCCAGGTGCTGGTCCTGATTTTAGAAGCCTATGAGTAAGTCTTGGCTAAGTAGCTGCTTGCCAGCGGACACCATGCAAGGCCAGCCTGGTAGTCCTTAAAGTCAGTTTGTTCATCTCCAAGATTAAAAAGCATCTTGTTCCCCCTTGGTGGGCTGGGGATGGGCACCTGGGGAAGATCACGTGAGGCTGGGGCTCGGGCTCTCTGCATGGCCTTTCCTGCAACTCTCAGTGGTCAGCGCTTTCTCCTTCCCACTCTGAGTCTTCCTAAAGTTTACTTCATGTGGTTATTTTTCATGGGGGATGAAAATTTATTCCACAACTGAAATCCTGAGCTCCAATTATGAAAATTGCCCTGGGGACGATCCGCAGGAGAACCTCACACTCCACCTTTTCTGTGGGGATGAAAGGCACCATGTCACTCTCCGATCTCATGGGGGACAGGTGGGGAAGCAGTCATCCCTCCCTCCCGTCCTGGGGACAGAGCAGTGTGGCGGGGCGGCCACCTTGCCATGGCCAGCATACGCAGGCGGTGTGGCCTGGTGCCGAAACCAGGGACAGACACACGCAGCCCCTGCAACTCGCAGAACCACCAGCCCTCCCGCAGCCTGGTTTTCTGCCCTTTCTTTATCTCCAATTATAAAGCAGTGCCAGGTTTTCTCGTCAGCCACCGCCATGTCTCCAAATGGCTTTTCAGTGTCAGGCCCATCAGGAAATTAACTCATCATGCAGTGACAGCTGCTAATTTTTTCCCCTTACATGTCAGATGGATCGCCCGCTGAAGCTAATAATGAATCACCAATCCCTGATTAGAAGGTGCTTCCGAAACGTATAACTGCCACCAGAGCTAACTTTTTTCTTCATGTAAAATGATATCACCCTAGAGGAGGAGAAAACGAATTGTATTCTCCAACTGATGGAACAGGGGGAGGTTGCTTAAGTGAGTTGTGTGCACTCTTAAATTACGGGCTAATATTAAATAGCAAAAAGTGACAACTTATGACTCTTTTTTTCAGTTTGCGAAATGAATGACCTTTCTTGTTCCTGCATTCTCTTCCTAGAACCAGCTTCAGGTTAGAATTCTAAGCTGGCTCTTCAATCCTCTGCTTAAGCCATTGCTCCATTTCTATGCTCAGGAAAATGAAAAGTGTGGCAGAACTGGGAAGCAGAGATGCTGCTGGTGCTGTCACGTGGTCCTAAAACCTCCTGGGTGCTGTGCTTGTCGGGAACGGGGCTCTTGCTCCACACAGCAGGAGTGGTGGACTAGAGCTGCTCAGGCCTCGAGTGTCCCAGCAGGCCATGGGGCAAAGGTCCTCCTTCTAGGGCTCTGCGAAGTTTCCTTGCATGACTGCACCTTAGTCTGCACCATCCCTCCTAGGCTCATTTGGGTACTTCCTTGTAAGTCTCCTTTGAGCAGAGTCAGTTCAGCTAAACTCCTGGTATCTGATCACCTTGGGAACATAATCCTCCACATCCTCCTCCATCATCTTCCAGATAATGTTTGACCACCCTGGCCTGCCTTCAGCAAGAATCCTGCAGGGGAGCTGGGGCTTCCTAAAAGGTGCCTGTTAGAGTTACACCAAAGGGACTTAACCTTGCTAATATTTGCTTCATCTAGAAATGGCTCTCACTCTGCCATTCTACCATGAATAGCAACAACTACTCAACTTTCCACCATGGACACTGAAATGCAAACCATTTCTATATGCTGACTTGGAAAATCTTTCTTTCTTTGACGCTGGATGTTCTTGGGGCTTGATCATTTAATTGGCCATAGCTTAATATAAATGTGGTCTTTTTGGATTACAGTCTCCAAGTAAATACTTTATCGGCTTTGCTTTTTACCTCTTTAAAGTTCTGCTGCATTCTCTAGAAAAAACCTCAAGGAAAGCTATAAGCTTGCTGCACTGTCTTTGTAGACAATCCATGCTGCAATGAATGTCCCTAGCTTGCAAACCCTGCCATGCCTCATTATTCTGAGGCACACATTTGTGTATGTGCTTCTTAAGCTCCCTTACATTCCAACAGTTGTGTAATGAGAGAGAAAAGAGAGGTAACATTAACCTAGCTCTATGGGTAATTACAGGATACAATAGCTTGGTGCAGCCTTCACAATCCTTCTGTGCCTAGAAACACCTTCTATACAATATTTTTTTATGCAAAGGCCTGCTCTTTTATTGTGCATACAACGTGATTGCTGGTTTGACACTGCAGGCTACACTGGTTTTATGAAGGATTAAATGCCACCTGAGACATATTTATCCTAAATAAATCACAAACGGTAAACTGCAGCATGTCAGTGTCAACACCCTGGCCTGCAGCGGAAAGGTTAGCCATACAGGACTAAGCACAGTTAGGAATTAGCATCCAAGCTGCCGGGCTGCTGCTAACGGGAGAAATGATCAAGAAATATTTCCACTGAAAAGCACTCCCCCCTCCCCTTTTCTTAAAACATGTCTGAGAAGCTTGGAGAGGGCCATCACTTTGTAAAGGTCACCTCTATCCTGATAACAAACGGGAGTCGATCCTGTCACTGTTTGCTGAAGACTGTTTAAGAAGGGCCAAATAGCCCTGCCAGTTTTAGGAAACATGAGCTAGTCACACTCAGCTAATTATGAATCTCATGTCAAATCTGAAGTTTTCCTTCTTATAATTTTGGAGGGGTGGCAGTGGATAGATAGCAAGGTAGCTCGAGATTGGGATGAACTCACAGCAAAGAGAGAGAGGCGGGAACCGAATGAAGGGCCAGTTCCCTTCTCCGTCCCCCTCAGGCTGGGAATGAAACCCACCCTGAGCTGTACCCCTCACCCTCAGAAGAGGTATTAAAGGTACTCTATTGACATGAAGAGGGACCACCTTCCTTCCCTCTCATGTCTACTCTCCACGTTTTCTAGGTTCTAACCAAGATCGACTATGTCACTGTTGCCAGGATGCACCTGGGCCCTTGGCCAAGCATTCATGAAACAGCACGGGCTGTGGGAGACGGTCTGAGGGACACCAGTGGAGCGAGAGGGGAGCAGCCACCTGGGCAGTCGAGGCGCTTGTGAGTTCTCCCTGCTGCCCACTGGCCGCTCAGAGAAACACGGTTGTTATGTTTTAATGCTATAATTTTATTTTGAAGAAAACAAAACAGAACAAAAGCAACTTTTGCCATTGAGAGAGGAGATTATTTTACAATTTTGGAAAAGAAATGAGACCAATAGCATCAAGAAACAAATTACTGAAACATAAACTTGCATCCAACTGTGGGTTAATGCACAACTCAGACAATGCTGGGCAAGGTGAGGGCTACAGGATCTCAGTTTCTGTTGATGATCAATGTCAGCTTTTGCAAACTGACATAATTACAAATAAATCTGCAAAAATGATATCAATATGAACATAAAAAGCAAAATACTGATATAAACAGTATTTTCCAGAGTGTACATTTCATGTGTAGACTTTGGCTATGAAACTAAGTCAAAATTAGAAGCATCAGTTGTTTTCATCAAGTTATATTTTAACCGAATACAAACTTCAAGGCTTACTCAAGGTGTAGTTAAGATTCCTTTTATGTAGTATGTGACTAGTGCAATGGGGACACGTAAAATTTTGAAAAGAGGAAATTTATACATGAAACAAACTAATAGACTTCCTTTGGTCTGGTGATGCCATCATCCTAAAATTTAAAAAACAAAACAAAAGAATGGGGCGGCCTGCTTCAGGATGCAGTCACAGTATCTGCAATCTGCGACTAAACACACAAGGAAATGTCAGGAGAGCTGTAGGCTGGGCAGCTGGAGCTGCGAGGCTGAGGCCGCACCAAACGTTCCTCACCTCCTTTCCACCATGGGGCACCATCTTTTGATGACTGACATGGGACAATAGTAGTAGGAAAAAGCCAGGGAGAATTGCTTCTCCTCAGTGCAGCGGTGGTACAGTGAGTGACAGGCTTCCCGGCACAGGGCCTGCCTGCCTTGGCCCTTCTGAAAGGACCCTGACTCTTCCTGGCCAGCCCAGCTCTGGACTTCCCATGCTTCCCCCACCACACAGGCATGTGCAGCACTGTCTGAATGCAGTCCTCACTGTGTGGAAGGGCTACAAAGCTCAGGGGACACTTGCAAGCTGGAGGGGATCTTTGCACACCTGCCCTATGCCCAGCACTGTGGCTATGCCTCATGCTTCCAGAAGCTCACTACTTTCTCTTTGGCTCTGAATCACTGTGGCCGCTGGGGTGCCTTCCTGGGTATAAATGACCATGCTTGTTAACTGTTCTGTGCCATCTGGGGCCACGGCTTCTGGGCTGAGTGCAGTCCCAGCTCGCAGGATCTCCTGAGAGTCGGTGGTCTCTATCACAGTGTGCGAGTACACACCAGCCTCATCCTGCACCCCCGGGGGCAATTCTGTCACAATGTAGTGAGTTGCACCCTCTGGGAAGCTGCTGCCGGACTCCCGAACCATGGCCTGGACCAGCTCCTCTGTCACAATGATCTGCGAGATTTCCCCCTCAGACTCCACCAGGTCCATGTGCTCAGCGGGCACCCGCAGGCTGTGGGCCTCCGCCTCCTGCATGATGAACTGCGAGGCCTCCCCAGCCACCATGTGGACAGCACCCTCCTCATTCAAGATGACTTGGGTGACACCATCCTTGAGCAGCTGGCCAGTTGTGGCAGTGTCACACACAGCAAACTGGAGGACTCCTTGGACCATCTTCTTGAAGGCCACCTGTGCCCGCTCCTGAGATGCGATGATGGCTGAGGGCCGGACCACCTGGGTCAGCACCTCCACAGCTGCTGGACTCTCCTGAGCATCTTGGAACATCTGGATTTCTGGGGCTTCGGGGTCAGGAGTCGTGTGCAATGCCTCCTGACTGGGCAGCTGGATCAGGACATCCTTGTGGTCAGGCCTGCCCTTTTCCTCATGCCCGGCCCTGCCTTCTGCTTCCCCCAACTCGGTGACAGCACACAGCAATGCATCTAAGGCTGAAGAGGCATCGGATGGAGGAACCCCCCCCTCAGAGAGGCTTAAAACTTCCTGTTTGGTCACCTGCTGTATCAAAGAGCCACCCGGATCAAGGGACTCATCCACACTATGACCTTCCACGGAGCCCCCAACGACAACGACCTGCGTGGCTCCCTCTGCCAGCTGCTCAGGGAGTACGGGTCCAGGCACTACGCTGCCCACGTGTGCCCCATTTTGACTCGTGGTGATGACCTGCCCGTCTTCGGTGATGTGTACCACTCTGGCCACCTGGCCAGCCATCGCCAGTGTCTGCAGTGTGGCTGCGGCTGTCTCTTCCACAGAGGCATCAAGAGCAAACTCCCCGTCATACCCCTGGATGATGATGACCTGCTGGACCTGCTCGGGGGGCTCGGCCTGCCTCTTACTGTCCCGAAGGGACTTCTCTTTGACTGGAGATTCCTCTGCCAGGGCGGCTGCAGTGAACGGGCTGTCCGTTTCCACAAAGGTTGCTCCTTGTCCCTTCAGACGGCACTCGTAGGACTTGGACACAATGCCTATGGGAAATAGTGACCAGTTAGAGCCTAGAAAAAGACTTTCAGGCTTAAAAGAAAGATAGTTCTGCAGATACCTCACCAGAAACACTGTGACTGACTATGAAAAGCATCACAAGCTTTGCAGACCAGAAGTGTCATGGGGGCTGCATGTGCGTGTGCACTTACAGGTGTGTTACAGGTTTGAGAGTGCAAATAGTTACATGTTTGAGATGCATTTTTCCAGACTCCTGGGTTAACTGTCCAAACAGAACTCTAACAAGATTGTTCACCTTTTGGTTCCTAGGGGAGGAGCATGGTCAGCTCTAACAGTATATGCAGTAGCAGGTAAGTACAACTTAGCAAACAGCCCGCAGGAGGACGCTCTAACCCGAAGGAAAATATTTTCTTAATGTCTGAATATTACATATAGTATATTTTTTTAGTCAACAAAAAGAATGAAAGCTTTGTAGACTGAATTTTAAAAACCTATTGTCAATAAACACAGTCATAGGAGTTTAATGTTGCAAATATTTATTCAGTGTCTAGCATGTGTCAGGAACTGAACCGAGGTGAAAAGACAGACCTGGTGCAGCCCTGGCAAGGCCCTGCGGGCCGGGCCCACGCACGTATACACAGCGGCAGGGCCTGGGATGGAGGACCCGGAGGGGCTCTGCTGGTACAGGCCTGAGTGGGGCGTGCTGGGAGGCTAGCCCCAGCTGGTCCCAGGCCTCACTCAGTCTGGCTGGGCGCCTGGTGCGAAACGCACACTCAGTGAGGCCTGTCTACTCAGTGGGCAGGACACTTAACAAAGGTGTCAGGGGTAATCCCAGACAGAGAGGCCACACACTCAGGCTGTGGGACAGGGTATTCAGAGAAAGATCAAAGAAAGAACAGTCAATCCTGAATGGCTTGAGTCATGCACAAAGGGCTGGGAGGTGGGAGCCCCCTAGATAGGTAGAGAGGCAAGGAGGTCTGTGGCCCTGGGTGTCCTCTGCAGTGGTCAGTGACCACCTAAGAGTTCAGGCTTTTAGGAGATTGGGCAGTTATCTCAGGTCAGGCTGCTCAAGGCTCTACACGCTCTGTGCTAAGGCGTCTGGCTATGGGCTGCAGAGAAAAGAAACCTGTGGAATATTTTTAAGCATAAAAATTATGTAACTGTAACAGAAGAAAGCTGCAAAATTTATGATCTTTCGTGTCTGCTCCAAATTCCCTTTAGCGAAAACACTGTGACTCTATTTTGGTGGGGGGCGGGGGGGGAGTTTTGGAGACAGGGTCTTGCCATCTAGTTCAAGCTGGCCTTGAACTCAATATGTAACCTAGGCTGGCCTTGAACTTGCAGTGATCCTTCTGCCTCAGTCTCCCAAGTGCTGGGATTACAGGTGTAGTCCACCACACCTGGCTCTGTGACTCTTTAGAAAATGGCACAATAAGACCCTTGGGACATGAGCAGAGGGAATTGGGGAGATGACTAAGCTGCTCTGTGACTCAGAGAGAAAGGAGAAGAGGTGCAGGGTCAGCAGGGAGGAGGGGAGCAGGGCAATCCTACAGCCTGGGGCCCGCTCAGCAAGGAATGGCAGTGCAGCCTCCACCTCGCTGTTGCCAGTCATACCACGTCCTTCCCAACTCACAGGTCGGAAGTCGGACAGCACACGTTGTGGGGGACTGCCCATTCCCAGGAAGGGTGGGGGTCTCAAAAGGCCAGGCTGACACAGGAGACAGTTCCAAGCCTTCTGTGCAAAAGTGGGCCAGGACGGTAGCTGCCATCTGCACTGGGGGAGGAAACCGGGCAGCAGCACAGGGTTGAGGGGAGGGAGTCAGAGAGCCATGGGGTCTGTGAAGTCAGCGGTGTGGACACACTCGCACACCTCTGCCGTGTTACCCGGACACCCCGTATCCAGCAGGAGAAGTTATGACTGGGAATTGTACAATTAATTTTCATACAGGAAGAAACTGAGTCTTTAATTGGAGCTCCCATTTTCTTCTTTTAATCCTAACTTTATCAGTTTTTTAAAATCATTTCCTTCCCTCCAAGATAAGAATAATCTGTAAATGATCTATATTCAAAATTCTGTATAACAATAGCAATTGAATTTTTGAGATATTTCCAACTCTTTAGTACGGATCATTTTTAAACAGTGCATTTCTATCATTATCAAAGGAAAGAAAAAGAATTAAGAATTCTTAAAGATTATTTGTTATTGGCATCCTTTAGAGACAACAATTTTGCTTACCACAAAAGAGTTGTTCTGCAAGAAAGCATTTCTTTCTGCAGTCAGCAAGGCCTGCTTCTGGCAGGTACAACATCTCAGCTGAGACGGCTGAAGCCGCTAATCATACTGACCAAGAGGCAATGCCCAGCCTCGTGCCCAACGACAGGACAGTGGTCCTGGACTCAAAGGTACTAACTCTCCACAGTATAAGTAGTAGAAAGGCTACAGAATCACGGACGTTTAGGTCAAGAAAAGAATGAGGGGTCCACTAGACTAGATCCGTTCCTGGAATCCCCTTCCTTGTGTGCTCACTTAGCAAGCACTAACTCCACGAGGAGCAGGTGTCTACCTGGGCTGGTGCACAGTGGGGTGAGCCAGAGAGAAGAGCCTGTCAGACCCTGATGTCAACTAACCTTCCTGAAGAAGGGTCCAGACTATCCATGAGTCAGTTAAAGGAATGCCTAGCTAGGGTGTGCCTTGTTTTTTCTCAGGTACACCCTTAGCAAAGGTGGAGATTAAGGCCTCCCAGTAAGTTGATGTGCTAGAGCAAGTGCCTGTTGAAGAGGCATGGAGTAGGAGTCACAGGTCTGCAAACTAGTACCTATGGCCCCTGGGGCTCTCAGGGAAGGTCTGCAAGGCCTCACTGAGGGTGAGCCTCTGAACGGCTTTGCCCAGGAACCTGTCAGAAGTTCAGAGCTCCTCCTTTGCCTCACGTTCTCTGTTCTCCCACTTTACAAAGGAGAAACAGACCTTCATTGATCTTTCTTGGACCTGTGTCTTGCCCCAGAGTCTGGAAGAAAAGTGTGACATTAAAGCATTTGGATTCTAAGCCGGGCATGGTGGTACACACCTTTAATCCCAGCACTCGGGAGGCTGAGGTAGGTGGAGCGTTGTGAGTTTGAGGCCTGCTTGGCCTACAACACAAGCGCAAGGCCGGCCTGAACTACACAGTGCGACCCTGTCTCAAAAACCTAAGGCCGGGAGTTTGGCTCAGTGGCTTAAGCGCCTACCTGGCAGGTGTGAGGTTGTGATTTCGATCCCTGGTGCCACACACACACAAAAATAAAGCATTTGGATTCTAGAAATGCTTGATTTACTGTCTATATGTTTTTACTTAATCTCACGTTATCTGCTAAATTTTAATCCTCCTTAAATTTTTTCTTCTTCAAGAGGTCTTGGTCTATAAGCAAAAAGAAGACCTGACATCGGTGAAATCCTACAGAGCTGCCACATTCCTACTCCATTTACACCCAAATTTGGAAGAGGACTGGTGTGGTCAATCTCTGATCAATTTGCTGCCTGCTAGGACCTCCAGCTCTTCGTCTGCTGTGCTAGATGAGTTCTTCCCGTGGTATGTGTGCAAGCTTTCCTCTAGTGCTTACTTTTCTTCCTAGGATGCAATATTCTGTTTGCCTTCTTTAAACTCTGAACTTAATTTGCTTCTGTTCATTCTCTAATTTCAAGGTCATTCTTAGTTTACTTCAGAAACTGGGTGGGAAGGGGGAAAGAAAACAAGGATACAAAAAGAAGGTAGTGTTTGAATCATTAATTCAGAAAATCATCATTAATCACAGCAAAGGATATACTGTCATTACATTAAAAATCAGGAAAAATGACACAGATAGTTAAAAAAAGAGCACACATTTTATTCCTAGGCCATTGCCAAAAGAAACTATAAGCTGAAGTCTAAGCAACTGTGCTTAGATTTAGCACCTGGATGGAAGATCTCGAGTGCAGAATGACCCTTTGAATCCCTCACAGCACTGATAATTACGCTATTTTGAACTACTTGTAAACTACATGGGTAAATACTGCTGTCAGGAGGGGCTGCGATGAAGCTCAACAACAACCATGTCTTAACCTCTGGCGGCACAGGCCCAGCTAGTCCATCAGTTCATAAATGTGAGTGCAGGTCCATCTTTTGATTCAGCAGTTTAATAACTTCGAGTGCTGTCAGTACTACTTTGAAAAATAGCACCTATAAAATGTAACAGCCTCAATCAGATTGAAAAAGATTCACCCACTGAAGATTCTTCCATTTCAACCATAATGAATTAATGTGGACCTACGTAGAAGTTCAAGTGTCATTGAAACGAACGTGAATCTCCACAGTAACTTTAAATTCCAGCTGAGCCATGACCAAGAATTTACTGGCCACATCAACTCCAGTTTTTGAGCTCTTTCTAGTAAACATGAACTGTAAAGCTCACCAATGCAAATGGCCGAGCAGATACGGCATCTGGAAGACATAACTATTGTACAGGCTTTGTAAGCTGCAGAAGCTTAGTCACATTTACAGCTTCAAAAGGGCACAGATCTTTAATAGACCATGGATGCCCAACACAATATTTGTACTATGCTTTATGTTTTTCAAAGAAATTGTCAGATTTCAATATGATAATAGCAGCTAATCAAATAGCCTGTCTAAAATCAGTCCTTTTTGGATGTTTCCAGTGGGGCAGTACATAGTCTTGTACAGAAGGTGCAAATGGAGTTAAATGTAGCTTCATGCCTGTTTATGAAATCCTGGCTTATTGCTCATTTGCTTCCATAGTACAAAGATATTACCCTCCCTTCTCATTGCTAAATGCACTGAACGTTTACAACTCAGTTGAAATAAAAAGGTTCGCTGGGGTGTTTGAGGATCTACTTTCAGAGAAGTGATTTGGAATTAATTCACTTCCAGAATGCCATGATGAAGCTGCGGCCCCTTCTGTTAGTGAACAGCCCCAGAGGTGGAAAACACAGCTCCGCCCTGCAGGAGGGGTGGCAAGATGTGGGGACTGGTGCTCCCCAAAACTGTGCTATGCCTCACCCACCCAGCTGTGCTTCAGGAAAGCTGAGAGAGGGCTGAGCACCTGACTCCCTTCTTTTGTGGTATGCAATTCTTTCCTTACTGTCATCGTTTTTTCCCACAGAATAAATACCTTATGCTTTTGTTAAGCTTACATTTAATTAAAATGTACAGAATTTGTGCAGTAAACTCGAATGAAACAAATAAAACAAGGGCCCCCTCTCTTGAAGGCATACGTTGTGAATGAAAAATGTCATTACAGACTAAAAAATTTTGCAGTAAACAGGGCCTACAGAGAGAAGTTTCCCCTGTAATGACATCCATAAAATACACAAATGGCACTTTTAGTACCATCCTGAATATGGCATTTTCTGTGCTCTACACACAATCTAAATGGTTTGATCATAGAGCATAATACTCCATTGGGTTTATAGAACAATCAATGTTCCATAAAATGATGTATTTATCCAATAGTAGGCTCAGCAGTTACTGGTGTATGACATTGTAGGACACAAGCTTGGGCTCCTCGGCAGCACACATGCTGGCTGTAAAACTTATCTAACACCACTTCAACAACTTCATCTCATCTGTGGCAAGTAATTTGTGGAAGACTCAGCTTGGCTTAAAAAAAAACTTGTAATAAAAATTCATAGAATTTTCAGGAGAATGAAAGCTGATGACAATAGAAAGGTCACATTGTGTCTGCACTAAAGGGGTCAAAGGTTGTTGGCAGTTCTAAAACTGAAAGTAGATTTCATGCATCGCGTAGCAGATAAAGATGGCATTAAAAAGATATGTCGTGGGTGAAACGTCCGAAGCCTGTGAGAGCCCGCACTAACGTCTTATGTAAACCGCTTTGTTGCTATGAGCCAGCATTTATTTCACATTTCCAAGCTTCCTGTGAACCGGTACTAACTGTCTACATGCTGCTAGGGCACATCTCAAATGCTCTGTGTAGTACAGATTTTATGCTTTGGTAGGGATAGTAAGCTTGAAAATGCTGGGTTGGTTCATTGTCATAATTAAAGCACCTTGAATATGAGGCAGCCCAAAAAACAATACTTTTCACATAAAAATTGGGGACACACATGACATTGTGATTCTTAAGCCACATATAATTTTTCTAGACTTCAATTTTAAGATGTAATTTTAACAAGAATGTTAAGAAATCATACTTAATATCTCAAAATGAAACAATATTAACAGATTATGCTAATAAATTAGAGCCATATTTTAATGTCACAAAAGCTTATAAGTTTCTCAAGTGAAGGCAGGAAAAATGACAAATTAAAATTCAATGAAATATAACCTTTTAGAAATTTCAAAGCAGAGAATACATTATTCTTACAATAGCAGCCACCAATAGTTTAGCCAGTCAAATCGATGCTGATAATTGCTCTGTAATTTATTCATTTTATAGACAGTAAAAACCCCTGGCATCGGGGCACCCCCACCCCGCCTGGCTCAGAAGCCCGTGCTTTCTGAGCTGACACCAACCCACATCGTGGGGCCTCCCCTTCCTCGGAGATGCTGCCCACACACTCCACACATTGCAGATGTCCTCAAGTTCCCAGAGCAAAAACTCCAGCCGAATTATCTAGGGACTCGTCTGGGACCAAAGAAATAGCATTAATCTGGCATAATAATCGTGATGGCATCAGAGTCCCCTCTCATCCTTTTGTCCCAACACCTCAACAACAGCATCTGCTTTGAGAACACAGAGGAGTTCATGCCTCACACTCTCCACTACTTTAAGGGCTAGAAATACATCTTGGACAGTGCTCCTAAAATTTACATGAAAATAAGTAGGTTATTTGAGACACAAAATTAAGACATTTTTAGCCTCTGACATGCTCATTAAATGTGCTAGCTATAGCAGCACTAAGCTTTATTTCTAGGTATAGTCTCGAGTATTTAAACCTAAGATAAACCTAAACTGGCCTGAGCTGGCCTAAACATGTGTTAAATACATCATAATGATAATTAACGGGCGCTTTGGTGAATATCTGCTTTATACCTCACATGCAAATATGAAGCTGTATACTGAAGCGTTATAGTGTGAGTCGTTGTTAGGCCCTCAATTTCAATGGGAAGCCACTGTTTCACATGAAGAGAAGAAGAAAATATTCTTCAAAAAATAAACTTAAGTCCACAGCATTTCTGAGAAACTGTTTCATGTAAGTTCAAATTTTTCTGTGTGTCATATGTTACTTGGGATTGCACCCAGGGTCTTTATGCTGAGGTGCATCCCAGCCCTTTTGTTTTTTGAGACAGGATCTCACTTAGTTGCTAAGTTGCCCAGGTTAGGCTCAGACTTTCAATCCTACCACCTCAGTCTCCCAGAAAGCTGGGGTTACAAGTGTGTGTCCCCATGCCTATCTCCCAGTAAGACATAGAGTATATTCCTTATTTTTTCTGGATAGCTTAGGATTCTTTCTGGGATCACCGGTTGTTATCAGGATCCTGCCTTCTTAATCATCATTAGTGTGCCCTTAACATTGGCCACAACAGAAAAATATAAGTTTCTGGAAAAGAAATCTAAGCTATCCAGACCAAAAAAAAAAAAAAAAAAAAAAAAAAAAAAAAAAAAAAAAAAAAAAAAAAAAAAAAAAAAAAAAAAAGAAAAAAAAGGAATAAATTTTATGTCAAGTTGGAGATATATAATCACCCAGGTTTCCAACTTTTCCAAGAATAGTCTCCATGGGTTTAAGTACTTCTATGTGCACTGAACAGTGGCAAAGAATAAAAGACAATATTTTACCTTTAAAGTCACAAACCCTAAGAAATTTTGTATTATATCAGACCCTTAGGTATATATTATCATTTTCATGCATGAAGATCTAAAAGTAATGGGAGTTATGCACACAAATCTCACTCAGTGAGGTAAGGAGTGTCCTTTAAGGTTATCTTGACAGGCTTTGTGGGGCAAGGGAAGGGCAGTGGTTAACTATTTCTCTGCTGTGCTAAGCATGAAAACTACATCAGTAAGTCATCATGTACCAACATAACTTTGGACATTTGATTCATATGATAGAAATAGTGTCATCAAGTTTCAAATGAAATAACACTTTCAAGTTACACTATAAAGCAATTTGATCCTGTCATTTACCCATGTAGAGCACTTCTTAAAAACAGTCAGTTAACTTACTAGCAGAGTCCTCAAATGTCTTAAGTCCTAGGTGTTTGGTTAAGTCCAGGGTAAGGGTAGCAGAAGGGGAGCCCACGCAGATATTGGCACAAGGGTGGCATGTACGTTTTGGTGCTGGGGTCAACCCTGACTACTAGAGTTGGGGACTGCCTTGGATAGGCTTGCCTCTCCTTTCCGTGCAGCCTTCCTGGGAGTGTGTGCTTCAGGGACCAAGGTTCGCCTGCTCCCATGCCCCTTACTATAGCCATGCTGGTGACAATGGTCACAACAAAAGTGCTCTCCCCACTTCTCCACATGGGAACCTAGAGTCTCGGAAATGAGCTGGGGAATGTCAGGCAATGGAGGACATCTTTCCCAAAGGCCTGTAAACTTTACTAGCTAGACTGTTCCCATCTGCTTATTGTAAGGCTGCCACTGTTTGACTTAAAGACTTAACAAACTAGTACAGACATTCTTTTCTGCATTATGGAATCAGGAAATTAAGAAGCCTGACGACCTTTTCTTAAATGTCCTCTGACAGTCTAAAAACAACCAATACAGATAACGCAACACTGGGAGACAAGGCCTATTTTTCAAAAGGTGTACACATTATACACACCTTAAAATTATGCAAATAAGAAGCCCAGTCAATGTCACTGGAGGGCACACCTCTGACAAGGCAGATTTCAAAGGGCGAACATGGCAAATTCAGCTTGTCTCTTTTTTGTTTTCCTGGCAAACCCTCTGAAAAGATCACATTCACTTTTGTAGTCATGTTCATATTTCCTTTATATTATAGCATCTTCATCTTTCCCTAGGAAATGAGAGCAAATAGACATTTGTCTTCATTGCAGACACTTTTGTATGAAGGTAAAAAGCAAACCGCTTCTCAATAACAGCACAGAGGCACCATTAAAATCAAATTTACAGTAAACAGAACCTACAGCTGGGGTAAAACACTAACTGTTAGTATTTTAATTATCCGCCAAGCTTTTGGAGGTTTAACATCTGCTCATAGCCAAATGACAGCAGCTGCTTGTGTATACTTAAAGCAATGCGGATTTCTTCTCTACATCTTAAAATGAATCATATGTTCTGGACACATGGCTGCTATTTCCTCCTGAGCTGACTGTGTGAGAAGACCCTAAATGTCTTGTGATTGACAGCCTAGCTAGGCTGACCACAGGCAAAAATCCTTGAGTCTGTGAAGTGAAAACATTAGAGATCATGCCAGAGGCCAGTGTTGGCCCACGTATGGCCAACAATGCCATCCAAGTGCTGCTGTGGAGTGGGGGTGTTGGTCACTGCACTTTGTAGTGACTTCTAGGACAGGGCACCATGGCACAAGCTAGGAGATGACATCAGGTCTGTGAGAATGAGCAAATGGCAGGCCTGGGTCCCTGCTGAGGTGTACACAGGAGGCTCACTCAAAAGAGTCGCTTGGTATAGTGCTTGGTGTCAGACAGGGTCCACGCGGGGCCAAACATTGGCATATCACTGGGCAGAGGCAAGGTTAGCACAGGGTAGTCGCTGTCATAGTCAAGGAAGAAAACTAACATTTTCTTTTAGCTAGTGGATATTGCAATCTTTCTTTGAACATTTCCCTAAGCATTTACACTAAATTCCTATTTAAAACTATAGAATATCTGTGGCTTGGGCCCTAGAGAAAGTATATGTCTGGGGTAATAAAGTTTAAATTGACTTTAAGTCATCAAATGAAAGACAAATTATGAGGCTCAAACCCTTGTTTTGAAATGAGTAGAATGAATAAAAACTAACTTATAAATTCAAATACTGAGTAAATGCCAGCACTTGAAGCCTGAGGTTTATGCTTATGCAATACAGCAGATGAGTATCCACAGTTTTCCCCCCACACACACAGGCTGTCCCCAGCCCACCTCCCACCCAGCACTGGGGATTGAACACCAGGCCTTCCCACTGAGCTACACTGCCTAGGTTCTGAGGAACAAAAAGAGAGGGGAATCCTTAAAAGCACAATAGAAAACCTGAGTGAATACCAAGCCCAGGCCTGATGAGTTTGTCCCACCTGGTACTTGTGTGCATGCCTAAAATTGCATTTGACATTAGTACATATGTACACATAGTGGGTATAGTTGACCTTAAGGGCATGTGAGGTGTTAGGAGGTAAAAGTTTTGCACCACTTTGTCTCAATAGCTATGCACACCATACTTAAAATCCCTCCATCAAGCTTCCACAGCATGCATATATTTAAAATAGGGTAAAAAATCCAAATGATGCAGTCATAAGTCTTGAAGTCACTAGGGCTATGAACAGGGCCACACATATGAGTCCACTGTGCTGCAGGAGGGTGTCAGGTCCTTAAAGAGTTCAAAGGCACTATCAAACAGGCAACACTACTGTGCCTTTTCAGTAACCAAGTGTTTTTAAGGAGGTGGGTGGTGCCCTCAGACTGGCAGGCACACGCGAGCACTAGCATGTGGTATCACCCCTCGCTGCATGTGTGCTTCATCCCACCACGATGCACATGTGAGGAAAGGTGAACAGGCCTGTGCACAGGGCGTCAGGAGACAAGCACCATAAAGCAGACGTCCTACCTCCGACCCGGAGATGTTCTGTATGGGGAATGTGACTGAGACTTGTTGGAAATTTAAACCACCCTTTGTGATCAAAATTTACGAACTCACAAGAAACATGGTTACACTGAGCAAGTAATGTCCAGAATCCACATGGATGCCCAGTCAGTTGCACATGGAAATAATCTTCAAAAAGGTTTGGAAAAGAAGATCTCAGAATATACTTTACATGCGCCACTTCTGCTAGAATCCCCAGGCCCACAAAATAAAAGGTAGGCCTGACATAGTAGAGAGGTTTAGGGATATTTAAGTGTAAATCAGGCTCTCAAGCCATCATAAAGAAAGTGGGGTTTGCCCTGCCATCTTTCACTTCCTGTGTGCAGGCTGCAAAATGCCTCATGCCAACATTCCAAAGAGGCAAGGCCAATCTAAGGTATATGCACAACTCCTACCGCGTGTGACACCACTTGATAATTTCATTACACAATGGCACAGCATGGGTTATTACTACTTTCTAAAATCCAACAATTTTCAATGTTTTATCTGATGTGAAATGTTCATGTTTCTTGAGACATCTACACATGCATTCATTTATGAACGTGCACACAACCTCAAGAGCTTACACCTAGGTGCAGCCATAGCCCAGAGTGCTCCAGCTCATCTAATGTTCCATTCCATCCTCAGCACCCCATCGGCCTTTCATATGGCTACTGCAGCTGCCAATCTGTGACAGACCAGGTCGAGTGCAAACATCGGGTGCGGAAGCAAAAGCTGTTCTTCCTTGAGGGGTCCCTCTACTGATGAGCAACTCAACCCTCAGGAACGGGCTGAGGTGAAAGCCTTGAGTGAGGGCTTGAGCAACAGCTGTTGTGCAGTTTTTCAGAGGGTAGGTAGGACATCTGAAGAACTGCAGCAGCTTTGAAAACTTCGTGGTTCAGCATTTCCACTCAGCATCAGTGCTGCTCTCCCCCAGAGCCCCGAATACAGCCTCCTGCACCCTCATGTGGCTCAGATGCTGTCACTAGGCCTCACTGGATCACTGCGATGGGAGGTAAGATTGTATCACTGCCATCCTGAGAACTGAAGGAGAGTCAGGGAATGGGAGAAGGCGATGACATTAGAAAGGTAAATGCTTACTGGGAAAGCCAACAGCATACTTACTACTAGATTTTCTAGGTTTCTTAAGTAAGTGTGGAAGAATGCACTTGACACTTGTGATTTGGCACATTTATCATCACAAGAGAAAGATTTGTGTTGTAAGGCTAAGGAATTAAAATTTGTCCATTAGAAAATATTTACACATTCCCTAATGCACATTTCTTTAATGTGAGAGTTGCTTTAGGTTTAGGAGAAATCACATAGATACTCATCTAACCTATACTGTTCACCTCTAAATCATCGCAGGGAACTTTCTCTATTCATAGATGTGTACACCTTTTCTGCTACCCTCAGAGGTCATTGAGTACAGAACTGTGGTACCTACCACAGCAGCTCCAACCCCTGACACGCCACACACCTTACTAAGTGAGTACTGCAATCAAGCAAACATGAGCGCCTAAAGGGAAGGACTAAATCACATTAATAATACCTCCAGCAAAGCACAGCAGAACAAAGCAAATGAACACAGGTGTCAGTGTGCTTGGGGCTGTCAGAGATTGGTCTCCGTGGAGCCCTTTCATTTATGCATGTTTTGAGAGGCAAGGTGAGGCTCTGATTGCTTTTATTTACAGTATCTTTCCATGGCTTAGAAGTTTCTAGAGTGAACAGCTGCAGAAGACACATCATCTTTTTCTAGAGTAAAGGACATCTTTATTTATTGTCCATTATAAAAAAAGATGTAACCCTGTTACAAAAGAAGGCAGGATCACTGTTCATGTAGAAAGATGTGGGCTCTCCAAGCGCAGTTTCTCCTATACTATGACCCACTGTGTACATAGGTGTTACCACACCTTCATATCAGCCTGGCTGAGCTGGGACTCCAGGAACTGGAGCACGTGCTGCCCTTTTGCCTATTGCTGTGACTATGAGCAACACAGTCTTCTGTCCCTGACCTAAGAGTCTCATGTCTTCTCTTGGCGCCCATAACTGTGGGACAGTACTTTGTTAGTGTGCAAGAAGGCAGATACTCAGATGTTTCATAGTTCTAGAGAGTTGCCTAAATTCCTTAAATCTTGCTGTTTTAATCTATAACTGAAGGTGATAATACTTACTGGCCTCTGAGAGCAAATGGAGCAGTCCATGTAAGTACTCAGCAGTGTGCCTGACACATAGCAAGGGCTCAGTACATGTTAAAATTCATTTCTATACATTAAGCACAGTGACATAGTTTGCTTCATGTCATGTGAATACAGTTCATAAGCAACTAATATTTGTGGTTATAGAACGTATTTCACAAGTATAAATGTAAACCAAGAGTTAAAAAATATTGCTCAGAGTAGGACAGTAAGAAAAGGACTCCAAGGTCCTAGTAGCGTGGACTGTCAACACGGTAGCAGGGCTGCACCAATACAAGCACAGTACAGTATGATGATATATTAGTAGGGTATACTTAGGGTGCCACGGATAGTTTCTAGTGCCACATTCTAAGAGAAACACAAATAGGCATGAACACAGAGAAGAGAAAACTAATCTGGACTTGAACAAAGAATGGGTTATATCTTCAAGTATTTAAAGGAGTAGTAGAATAGATTCATTGTACATTGCTCTAGAGGCAAAATTGGGACCAGCAAAGAGAAGTAATAGAGAAGTGAACTTTGCTTCCATCGAACAGATCCAAAACATGAAACACGACACTTAGTAGCTGAGTCTCTCATTAGAAAGAGTGGATGCCCACTTTTTCTGAGAGGACTCAAACTGGGAACTCATGGGACTTATGAACACTGGATTCCAATTATAGACCCATGGAAGCAGGGAAGAGAGATTTGGCTGATTGTTCATGCACCTGTGAAGACAGATAACCTGAGGACTGACACATTTTGGGGAATCTGACAGACAACTTTGCTATACTAAATTATGCCAGAGCAAGAAGCCAGGATGTTTGCCATCAGGTGGTTCATCCTCATTCCATTTCAGCTTCAGGTTCTAGACGCCACCACACAGTTCTTGGGTAATACTCAATTCCCTCAGAAACAAACCGAATGTGAACTTCGTGTGGAATACCAGACATTTGAGTCTGCCCAGGGTGTTGTGTGGAGTGCTCTTCTCAGGACATTGTTTTGGGGGTAATTGTATAACATACCTGACAGTGTGACCTTAGTGAGGATAACCCACAGAGAAGATAACTGGTTGCAGTTAGAAGTTACCTAGACAGGCAATAAGATGGCTGGGAGAAGGCTCTATTCTTGCCTCCCACAGGAGCAGCCTGACAGCCACACTGTCTTCCCAGGCAATGACTCAGTATGCCAGGCCACTCCTGCCAACCAAGGAACTCCTAGCTAGGTACTCAGGTTCTCTGGCAACACAGGCTGCTCAATTTTTCTTTCTCCCTCCAAGGCGAAGACCTGCTCAGGGACAGGATGTCTCTGAGCTCTACTCTTAGGCTCTACTTTCTGGAGGACATGAGCTGGCCCAGGTGGCACTGAGTGTTCTGTGACAATGCCCAGAGGTATAGGTGAGGAGAAACCTTCTGAGCAGGAGATGGGTGACATGAGGTGATGGCCCAGTTGCTGCCTGAAAAAAAGTCTCAGTGGAAGGGAAGGGTGTTTTGGTGTCGCAGCCCAGGCCTTTGAGAGATCTGCTGAGGGAGTGGCTGGATACACCTAGTGGCAGTCACTCCCATGCAGAAGATACTAAGAAACTGAAGGTCATAATGGGTACGCAAAGGTGATGGGGGAGATCTAGAAGGTCCCTCTGTAGCTTATGAGGGGCCCTCATCTCCATTTTTGGAACATCAGACTGCTGCTGTGATGCCAGAGCTGCTAGAACACTTGGATGGCAGCTGAAATGAATGTGCAACAAAAGGTCAACCTCTGGCTTGGAAAACAAGACAGCTTGGACTATGGAACTGGGAGACCTCTGAGGATTTGGTTTGTAGATCTCCTAAGTCCCCAGAGTTTGCAGAAGGGCTCTTCCTCCTTAGATGTGCTATGCTAAGGGGCAATCCCTCATGGTACCAGGTGCCTCTCTTAGGAGATGCCCCACCTCCTCACCTGGCTAAAGTTAGCCAGGCTAACTAAGATTAAAACCCAGACAAACCAGCTGAGGATGTGTGTGGTGAGAGAGCAGTCCCTATAGGAGCTGTAATCTTAATCAGCTGGCATGTACTGACAGAGCCAGGGCAGAACTTCTGAGATGGTACTTTGAAGTTGTTTGATCAATGGGGCCAGATGTTAGAATGGAAGAATAAGAATTCATTGCACTTTCTTGGGACAGAAGACTTGACACCCTGGGCAAGGATCTAGAAGATGGAACAAACTTTCTCCTACAAGCTTGGAGAGAGGGATGCCTGAGGTACCCTGGAGACATGACGCAGAAAATGAAAAGGCAGATGGGAATAGAAGGCTGGAATGGATATATTTTGGGAGGTCAGAAGAGCCATCAGAGAATTATGTTCCATGAGGGAACCCAGAGGGCACATTCAAACAGGCCATCAAGAATATACTGGGATGACAATTCAGAGGTGACCTCTTCTGGGGGCCAAGGTCAGTGGTAGGAGAGATGGCCTGTTAATGTCCATGGGGATGATAAGGCCCTGAGGTTGGATAGAGGGGCTTAACCACCCAGTTAAGAGACCACAATTGCCTTAATGATTGCTAAGGGCAGTGAACAGCGTCTGACCTACAGGGATCTGAGGAGACTGTGCAGCATTACACCCCAGGGACTAACAGAACAGTAGCCAACAAGAAAGACGCCTAGGGCCAGGGATGTAGCTCAGCACTGGCCTGGCAAGCGCGAGGTCATGAGTTTGATTTCTGGTACCAATAAAAAGAAAAAAAGAAAAAAGAAAGTAAGTTACCTAATATCTACAACCCCCACACCCTCCAGTCCCACTTCAAAAGCTTAAATCTTAACCCCCAAAGGTTGGTATTAAGGTGCGGAACCTTTGGGAGGTAACTGGGTCAAGAGGTTAAAGCCCTCATGAATGTGATTAGTGTCTTTATAATAAAAAGAGGCCCAGGAGAAAATCCTTTACCCCTTCCATGGTTCATTTGAAGATCTGTGCACTAGGAGGTGGTCCCTCATCAGACACCAAATCTGCTGGCATCTTAATCTTGGACCTCTGTATCTTTAAAAATGAGAAACAAATGTCTACTAGTTAGCTTATGATGTTTTTGTTGTAACAGCCCAAATGGAATAACACTCAAAACAGGACAACAATGAAGGGGCCTAAGGCTTAGGGAGGTTGCTCCAATAAAACTCACTGTCCTTTTTTTAGTCTTCAGACCAGAAAAAAATTTCAGATCAGGCCAGTGATTGGGCCTAGGAAGTTGGACTCTGCAACACTATGGCTGGGTTGTGCTATATCTTTGTACTCTACTCAAAGGGATTGATGGCCACTTACTCTGGAGGTTGGACATGGGGAAAGGCCCTGCCCAGAAATTCCCAGGACTACTCCAAACAGGGTCTCTACTGACCTGCTATTTGGAGACCCAGAGTACTAGTATGACCTCCACATGGGCTGGAACTTAGGTGGTATCCTGGCCAGTGTCCAACTCACAGTTGTTGATGCAGGGCTCACTTCACTAGTGTCCAACACTGACAAACTGGCCCCGGGTCGACCCTGAATTGACTGTGTGGCCAGTGGAGCAAGTACTATTATAATAGAGGAGGCCCGAGACACCTCCTGCCTAGAACAGTGTTGAAATGACACTGCGACATGAACAATAAGCAGAGGCTGGTGAATCAATGAATGCTTAGAACATGCAGGTGACGGCCCATCTCATGTGTCTACCTCATTTATCAGACTGGCCTTATAGAATCCAGAATGATGCTAGAGAATGACTATCCTTAACTAAGGGGTGGCCCCAATAACAGCTACTGTGATGGCCCTACCTATACTAGATTAAATGACCCTAGAAACCTGCTATGTGGCCATTTGATGAATGTTTCTTTTTACTTTGATTCGAAAAGAGAATCAGAAGTGGTGTGCTTTTGTATGGGATGAGCCACAAGATTAAATTACAGTATACCTAAAAACTATGTTAATGTCTTGCCCTCTGCCATAATACCAACCAGACACTGGACTGTTTGGACATCCAGCAGAACACATTAATCCACAACATCAGCGATATCATCCTGCACACATTGGAAAAGCTAAGAAGTGGCTGGCACTCTAGAAGCTGGAGTACAATACATGTAGTCAAAGAAGGTAGATGAACTGTACAAAGACCCAGCGACCTACTTACTTTAGTCAAGAGTATAGGGTCCAGTGGATAGACACTATAGTGATATTTCCACCAAAGTAAAAAACAAAATGCATTGCTTTGAATCTCCTGTCACAAAGAAGGCAGCATAGTCTGGCAGGCCTCTGCGGGCACTACAGCCTGTTGTTCCACTCCTAAGAATGGGTTCCACCCCATATACTTGGTAACATAAGTGTGAGCAGGGTCTGGAGTAGATGACAGCCTTAGAGTAGTCCACTTGTTGGTATGGACAGCGCTGTCTGAGTCATGATCTGTTAGTGTGAGATTAGAGGCTGAGGGACAGGGAGAGAAGGATGGAACATGGTAGACCATACCACCCAAAGCAAAACTGAATGTCTTTGAGAAATATACCTGACAGTGGCAGAGATGGACCCTTGATCATGGGGTGATAGTGGCCATAAAACAGAATTCACTACAAGTTGGGTCCTGACAGACTTGTCGTGTCTACAGCTGCCCACTGTGAGTAGGTTCCATTGGGCTCGACAAGTTGCATAGTTGGAAGGTTCCAGCAGTAGTCGAACATCAGATGGTAACAATACTGGGATCAAGCCCAAGCAGGAACAGAAAGCTTGAGTAAGTTTCATGAGATGTATGTGGGCATACTTCACTGGACAGCAGACAAATGAATTCCAAACCAACATTTCTCAAAAAGCCCAAAGATGCATACTTTTTGAGCATAACCACCACAACTTTAATTACTGATCTGTACAGTAGAGTTCTTTCAAATAACAGACTTGGGTACTGAAAGATCTTGAGTCATCAAAGAATTACTATCTAGAATTTGCCATGACAGAAAAATACACCAAAGCAGGTCATACCCTTCAATAGAGTTCACACTAGTGAACAGTAAATTCTCTGTTTTCAATAAAATTATTCACAAAGGCTCTAGATAGGCCAGAGGTCTTAATTCCATTTACATTGCTAATTTAAGTTTTCTTCATGGGACACTCAGAAATTCAGGTATAAGATTATTTATTAACTATTTATTCTACAGATACCAAAATTGAAAGCCTATGTATGACACCAGGAAGGCAAATATGAACTGTAGCCCTGATTTAAGAATTAGTAATTTATTAGAAAACACTAGTATGACAGATATGTATAGTAAATAAAATATAAACTTAATGACACATTTGAATAACTAGACCTTCAAGGAAAGAACAAATCAGTCTAGGAAAATTACTCACAGAAACCACAGGTCTTCAAGAAAGAATAAGAATTTGAAAACTAGTGGAGAAAACTCCCATTATTCTAAGCAAATGTTGAACCTAGCAAACTTTGTGGCTTGGCTGAAAGATCTCACCCTGGAGGGAAGATAGAAAAAGAGAATGAAGAGGTACGAGTTGTGAGGTCATGCAGTGTTCAGGGGTCTGGACATGAGTATTTCATAGTGATAGGACATACTAAAGAAATTTAAGCAAGGAAACAAAATAGTCAAATGTGTATTACTGGAAGGAAACTGGTAATAGTAATACAGAAATTGCTTCTAGTAATGCTTACATATAGGGATTCAGATTGAAGGCTCTTGCAGCAGTCAAGGTAGAGAATAAACACACGAAGACAAAACAGAGGAGGTAGTTTCAATGGGGACAGAAAATGTGGAGGATCTAAAACATGTTTGAGAGGTACAATCAAGAAGACCTGAAGAAAGACTTCTATCAACAGATATGTGGAAGCAGAGACAGTAAGAAGGAAAATGGAGTTTGCCTATTTTCACGATCCTTCAGGGTAAGTCATGCCCTCAAGCTCATATTACTTTCTTACTATTTTGTTCATTCTTGGCTTAGTTCTGTATTCTTGTGTAGAATATACATTCTGCATGAGAAGGAATTTTGATTGCTGCGCATAACTCCAGACACTTAGCAAAATGGGTGGTATACAGCATTTTCATAATAGTACAGTGGTCAGAATGGGAGCTTCTACTTCAAACTGGGAAAGGAGGAAGGACAGTTACTATGTAGTGGAGGGCAGTGAGGAAGATAACATGGTAACAATGGTCTAAGACATGGATGGTTTCCCATGTGTAGACACATGACAAGTCTGTCAGGACCCAACTTGTAGTGAATTCCATTCTATGGCCACTATCACCCCAAACTTCTACCTAGCTTAGTGGGATGGGAATCAAACAGTGAGTGATAGTAACTGAGGATAACAGGAAAGAAGAATAAGGGAAGTGGAAGGCAAGAGAAAGGAATATGGATACAGCAACGATGCATGCTATGGTTTGCATCTGGGTGCTTCCCAAAAGCCCTATGTGATGATGGGGGGTGGCCTTTTTGGAGGTGGCTGAATCTAAAATTTATGACTGGCTCATTGTCTAATGCTGGGATGGGAGGGTGAGAACTGCGATATTCACCCTAGGGTCGGTAGTCTGCATACAATATAAGGGCGGAAAAGAGACTTGCTTGTCCCTTTTTGATCTTGTTGCTTTTGCTGTCTTCTACTGCCATGAACTGTTGCCCCTCTGTCATGGAGTCAGCCAATTATGGACTTAAACCTCTACGAACTATGAGCTAAATGAACCTTTTCTTCCTTAATTTTGGGCATCAGGTATTTTGTCTCAGTAATGAAAGAAAAGTAACCGAAGCAGTGCAATCTATATGGACTGAAGGTTCTGGGGTAAGGAAGAGGCTGAAAGTATTCATAATACAGGAATAGCTCTTAGTTTCTCTCCGACTGCTTTAGTCTCTACACCTTAAGCAAAATATTCCTTTTTTTTTTTGTACATATTTCCTGGGTTCCTCCTTTCCTCTCTTAACTGCTGGAGTGATAATATCTTATGGATGGATATTGGCCAATGAAGCATACTTTAACAGGTGCTTTCAGATCCTTCTGAGATTTGCTAAAGTGTTTTATGGGATTTCAGGTCAATAAAGACAGCAAGATCACTGTTTTAATTTTTATTTCAAGAAAATCAATCAAAAAAGTATCTAAATACTTTCTTGTAATGATGAAGGGCTTGAGATTCTCTAACATCTACTCCGTAAGCCTGAACTGTGGCTACTTATGATGTGTTCACCCATGGGGTTTTCATAGCTAAATGCTGCCCTGGTGGCTTTATCTGTGACAGAATTTTAAAGTGTATTCATTCTTAGTCACATACTCTTTAAGTTACACCCTCAGTAGTCTCCTGTTTAGGGACTAGGAGGAGAAGGGATAAACAACAAATTGTAAATAAACTACCATGATAGCAATTCTGCAAATTTGCCTCAAACTTACTCTCAGAAGCTCCTTCAGTTTTATTCACTTGAGCAAGAGCCTTATATAGCACAGAAGATATCTCTAATACTTTAAAAAAGAATGTAAAAAGGGGAAATACTACATCCACATCTATTCAATATAATATTTGAGAAACAAAACTATATCCAATGTATTTTTCAGTTTTCAGGAAGAGTGAGTGTGCATAAGCAAGAATGTTATTTGCAAATAAGTGCTTGTAAGTATCAAGCTCTTATATCTTGTCATTTCAAAACAAAACAAACATTTTAAACATAATTATTGAAATTTATGAAAAAAATCCAGTTGATTTTTTTAAAGGCACAAACTGTCAAGGACTCTAATCATCCATTCATGAGAGCAGCTTTCGCATTAGCATCAAGCTGCAGGTTAGATTCCTGTGGGAGAACCAGGACGAGGTCTCTAGTCAGTCATTGTGGCAGCATGCTTTGGGCAAGGGGCAAGCTGAGCTTGGTTGGAAATTGCATGTTTGGCTGTTTTCAGATATAGGCTGTGGTCTCAAATAACTGAGGGGTGAGATCACCAGGCAGTGTGTAGGAATCTGGGAGAAGGTAACAAGGTTGAGTAAGAGAGACCCAGGAGACACTGTCAACTGAAGAGTTAGGGCCAGTCAAGAAGACTGGGAAGTGAAGACCTGGGGTTATAGGAGGCAAGAAAGGAGCAGGTGATCACTTGTGTCAAATGAGAAAGAGAAGCAATGAGAGTAAAAGCTAGCACTACTCTCCCCAACCCCAGGTTGTCATATTTTAAGGAAGTCCACAAAATATATCATTTAAACCAGACTGCTGTCGAAAGCCCAAAGGGCAATGACAGATCACAAAAGAAGAGCTCAGACTTGCACTACTGGGGATAAACCAGGATGGGGTGGAGGGTCAGTACAGCTCCAATGCTGTTGTGGCCACTTCGACCTTGACCACACCGTCAATAATCATGACATCCACATATATCACATTCTATATAACATTAGAAGATAAGGGGATCTGATTAGAGGCTTCATTAATGTAAAGAAGAAAAGAAAGGCGTGTGAAACTTACAGTGACATTCACCAACTTACGGAAACTTATACTATCTGTGCTTTCTTGGAGTAGCAAGGCAATCAGAATGACAGCACTGAATTAATTTTTCATTTATTGGCTACAAGAAACTCAAAGCAGAATTGCCAAAGGGCAAAACAGAGAGAGTGACACTATACATCTCAGCTTTTATGTATGTCCATTTGATTACTGTACTTGTATGTTTGTATTATCTTGGTGATCTAACACTTGTTATCTTACTTAATTTACAGAGTGCCAAGGTATCTGACAGTAGAAACTAGGCTTTGGAAAATTTACTAAGATATCTGGAATTCTTGAGAGAAATCCCAGGAAGTTCAGCAGATAAATTACATACAGAAAATGGAGGAAAAAGTACTTCCACATGAGCCTCCATTACAGAAACTTGCCTTCCAAAGATGCCACATAAGTGAAGGATGCCAGAGTTGCCTATAACCAAGGCCACAGAGGCAGGGATCCTAGCTCTCAGGGGCCCCAGCCTCCATCCTTCACTTAAAAATATGACTTTTCAGTGTTCTGAGGAACTTCTATTTTCTAGGCCTCCCTTTTACCAGTTAACACCTATTGACTAGAACGGTACTACTGGATCTTATGTTCATATTCTGACACAGTCCTGCTAGTACTTAATCCACAATTGAGCCAACATAACCAGTTTCCCCAACACAACCTCGAATCAATATTTATAAGTACAACTTGGCCCAACTCACTGGGCTTAGTTCTTTCTTAAAATATGCTTTCATTACTCAGTGCTTGGTTTTATTGTCCAACTCTATAAATTTATATGTTGAAATCAGGATCCTAGATATTCTAATAGATGCATTCAAAATTAACTTTGATTTTGGGCACAGTTTTATTAATAAGGAAGGATTCATTCTTTTTTTGTCCAACCTAAAAAGTAATTTCCATGAACATAAGAATTTATTTGACCCAAACTCAGCTTGTATACATGAAGGAAAGAGAGAGGGAACATTTGGGAGGCAAGTGTCAAATCCTGACAGGAGATGTTTCAGCTTGAACCTTTACAGAAATTGTCTACCTGAAGACAAAGGTTTTTAAACACTCTTAAATTGAACTCTTTGGGAGAAAAAAGCAAAACAAAACAAAACAAAACAACAACAACAACAACAAAACTAAGATGGGAAGAAACTCACACAAATATTCTCTGCACTGGCATTATTCACAGGGGCCAAGTCAAGGAAGAGACGTGCGCACACACACACAGTATTGGATAAAATGGGCAGGGAGAGACCAATAGCTACTTGGTTTCCCAGCGTTTAGGGCTCTTTATGTGTGGTTTTACAGAATTTTGTAGTTCCACATTAATGCTGATACAGGGATTGGCTTGGAAATCTGACTGATCCTTGGTTAGTTTACAGAAAACATTACATATTTCACTGGTTCCATATTACCATTCTAAAATTCCTATTACAAGATGAATATATAGATTCTCTTGCATCTCTAAAATATTTCCACCTGTGTGATATGGCAGCTGACTGTGTTACTTAGATCCAGACATTCACAGGCTGATTGTTGCATTACAACTCAGACGGATTTACAGTTACCATATTTGGTTTAGTGTGATCACAAATTAAGAATCACTTCTGATCATTTGAATGGAAATTCAGAAACATTAAAAGAAGCCATGTTTAAGCTGGTTGGTTCATCATATGCAAATATGGTACATAAAGATGGGAAATATCCATTCAGGAAGATAATGAAAACTGACACCAATATAATAAAATAACAGGTTTATAGATTCTGGGACTCACACAAGCAGTAGATTTGTTCCCTCTGCTTAAAAGCACACTTGTCTACCCTACACCAGTTCATATTTGATCTGTAATCCAAAACAAAGCCCTTTGGTCTTTCAGCACAAAACCTTATAAGATTACTCAACATTCTCGACATTAAAGTTTCCATTTTTAAAAGGAACAGGGGTGTAGGGGTGACAAGTATTATAATGGAGAACAAACAGTGCAGCAAAGAAAGCGGCGGATCAATGGATGCCCCCAGACTCCGGCATTCATGAAACAGCCACATGAATAGCACTACGGCGAACAAAAGCCTATGATGATAAAATTGGGTGCTTTTGTCTTACAAGGCTGGCACAGCTGGGCCTGGCATGCTTCACGTTTCACTTTCAGGAAACTTCAGCCACATTTCCAGGGCAACTCCAGTGTCTGCAGGCAAAGGGCCTTCGTGCTGGAGGCCGATGACTTGCCAGTTGTTTTGCAGAATGCCCCAAACTTATGCCAAAAATGGGAACTTAAACATCAAGATAAGCTGGTGCTCACAG
Organism: Dasyprocta punctata; assembly: GCA_004363535.1. Lineage (NCBI taxonomy): Eukaryota > Metazoa > Chordata > Mammalia > Rodentia > Dasyproctidae > Dasyprocta > Dasyprocta punctata. Next base: position 47,140 of record RJWM01004218.1, on the reverse strand, counting down.
TGTAAACTGAATGATTTAGTGATCCATGTGCATTTTTAATTAAAATGGGCAATTTTTTTTTTGTTTGCAGTTAGAAAGATCTACTTTAAAACTTTCTGTTGAGGTGATCATATCTGTACATTTCACATACATGTGGTGGTGCCCCCAACACAAATGCACATGTACAAGCATAGACATTTACTTTTTTTCTAATCAAGTTTAAAATTTTTTTAATTCTTCACTCAGATACATATTGCTGATATTGCATCCTTTTACTTTACAATAATATTCTGGAAGAAATTCTTTGCTGTAATGGAACTTGTACCAAATGTGTTTAAACAGAACACTGAGCTAGCTGTAAATAGTGGTAAGTATCCAGAAGAACTTTGATGAATAAATAAATCTTCAGTCTGCCTGAAACATCAGGCATATGACTCTTAACAGAAGTAAGAAATTTTAAATAAGATGCATGTAACAAAACTATGATAGATTTTTAGTAAACCAAATATTATGATTTTAGCTATGTCTTTCTCATTTATGCAACTTAGTTACAAAAAAATATAACTAATATTTTTTTCATACAACCTATCAAACATATCAATGAAAAGTCTCTCATTGCTAACAGTTTGCAAGTTTTATTCAAGGGCCTCATAAATTGTAACAGTACAAGGTTATTGCAATGTTTGGATCTATTTCAAGATCAGAAACATTACCTACAATTATTCTTGACACTAGAAGAATAAGAAATAATGAAAGAACAAAAGCAAACACTAGTCCAAGCAAATCAATTCACTATGAACAATGCCATAGGTAAAAGAATCCATGAACAATATGGAATCTTCTAGTAGTCAAAGCTGAACTGTCAACTAACCTAGTTCTAAAGGCCCTTTCACTCTATCCACCCCCCGCCCTTTTTTTTTTTTTTTTTTTTTTTTGAAACAGGGTCTCACTATGTAGTTCAGGCTGGCCTTGAACTCACTATGTATCCCAGGCTGGCCCTACATTCACAGTAATCCTCTTAACAGCCTCCTGAGGTCCTGAGTGCTGAGATTATAGGCATGAGCCACTGTTTCTAATTCAAGGCCTTTGCTCTTTACTAAAGAGAAAAAACAAAAACAAAAACAAACAAACAAAAAACAGAACAAAACAAAACAAACCCAACAGAATCCTTTCATGAAGCTATAAGTAAACAAATTAATGCATATGTTTTTCAAAGAATGGGAATTAACCCCCCCCATCAAATGCTACTGGGTATTCCTAAAAAGGGAAGGGAGATTATTTCAACTAATACCAGTTCCAGAAATTATGAAAATTTTAGGTTCTAAAGATGTTAGAAAAGATCAATTGCTTTTATTAGCCAGTTCATTTTCAGTGGTGTTTTATTTTTGCCCTCAGGGTTTAAAATGTTATGTTGACCATATCTGCATATTCCTTAGTACTTTTTATAGAACATTCAACTGACATCAAAGATTAAAGGCAATCAAAAGAATTCATAACTGCTCAGCAACTCTGAAGTGTATAAAGTAAACCTAATATTTCAACAATTTAAAAAATTCTGCAATTTATTATCACACCATCTGACTCCTTTGTAAATATTTTTATGTACTTCTTTCTGTTGATTACATACCTCCTTGAAGCCTTATGTCCAATATCATGACACAGGGCACTTTACCTGGAAAGCTAGGTACTTCTATCAATAACTCAGATAAGCCAAAGGGTCAATTTGTTATATTTGCCCAAGAAAGAAAGCTGATAGGCAAATTCCACCTCTGACTGCTTGAAGAAAACACAGATAACAGGAAACAGAACTTTTGTGGAAAGGAAGGGGACAGGGATAGAGGGAGGGCGTGGGAAGGAGATAAAAAATTAAGATTCGGTTACATTCATGTACTAGTTCTCCATGATGAATACAGTCAATATTTATTATAAACATGTACTGAAAAAAAACAAACCAAAAACACAGCACTTGCAAAAGAGAACACTGCACTTGATACCAGGAAACATGTTCCAGTAGAGAAATTTGACTCAGGAACACAATCAGGAGCAGTCACATGAATGTGATATGGAAGACAAAGGATGATCTAGAAACAACATTCCATGAACAATGATTAAGCAAAGGCAGATGTGCGGAATGGAAACAATGACGTGAAGTCAGTCTCCAACTATTCAGCGAGCTGTCGTGTCAGGGGAATAAACGTACCCTGTGCAGTTCCAAGAATATAGCAGGTATGTATGTTTTAACTCGTTATGAGGAAGAGTTTTTCTAAGTTAGTGCAGTTCACACATTAATGTACACAGGAAAAGACACTCAGCAGCAGCAGTATCTAGGAAAATTTAAAAACCATGATTAGATATGTAACACTCCCACTAGAATGGTTAATATTTTTTATTTAAGAGAAAAAAGACACATATAAGAAAGACAAAAAGCAAAAGAGACAAACAAACAACTTGAGCAAATGCACAACAGTAACATTACAGGTTTACAAAATAGGATGATAGAAACTTGACAATGGTTGCAATATTGTGAATTGTTACCTTCAAAATGGTTGTTTACATTAACACATATAGACATGTAAAATTGATCTAATCATATGAGTATTAACCGTTCTTTCTCAATAACTAATACATTCAGCAGTATGTTAGTTTTAGTTATCATACATATACATATATACAGATTTGTATGCTTTTCCTTTTCCCTTCTCTTTTTCCCCCTTTTCCCTTCCCAATTACTTTTGCTCTTTGAGCAGTTTTTTACCCTTACACAGTATTCATTGTAGATTTTGGATCATATATACTGTTTCAGTTTCTTACACTAGGGGGACAATATGGTATTTACACATGTGGGTTTGATTTACCTCACTTATGAGTATGGTGTCAAGTCATGTCTATTTACTTATAAACGTCTCAATGCAATCTTTCTTGATAGCTGAGTAGTACTCCATTGTATAAAAATACCACATCTTTTTTATCCATTTCTTGATTGATTAGCACTTGGGTTGTTTCCAAGATCTGGCTATTACAAATTGGGTTGCTATAAACATGGGTGCACAGATATCACTGTGGTATGATTTTTTAAATTCTTCTGGGAAAATGCCCAGAAGTGGGATAGCTGGGTTGAATGGGATCTCTAATCCTAGCTTCTTGAGGAATCTTCACACTGACTTCCACAGTGGTTGCATCCGTCTACACTCCCACCAACAGTGGAGAAGAGCTCCTTTTTCCCCACAACCCCTCCAGCATTTGTTGTTGGTTGACTTTTTAATCTTGGCCATTCTTTCTGGAGTGAGATGGAATCTCAGTGTTGTTTTAATTTGCATTTCCCAAATGACCATTGATGTGGAACAGTTTTTCATATATTTATTTGCCGTTTGTATTTCTTTCTCTGAGAAGTGTGTATTCATCTCAGATGCCCATTTTTTTGATTGGGTCCTTGAATTTTAGGGGCCTGATTTCTTTTAATTATTTATATGTTTTAGATAGAAGTCCTTTGTCTGATGGACAATTGGCTAAGATACTTTCCCAGTTGGTGGGTTTTCTTTTCACTCTGTTGGAGATTTCCTTTGACATGCAAAAACTTTTTAGTAGGATGAGATCCCAGTTGTTGATTCTGGGAAATGTTTCCCGTGCAATTTGATTTTTGTTTATGAACTCTCTGCCTACTCCTCTGTAATCAAGATTTTTACCTACTTTGTCTTCTAGTAAATTTAGTGTCTCTTTTGATATTCAGATCTTTGATCCATTTTGACATTATTTTAGTTCATGGTGATAGACTTGGATCTAGTTTTAGTTTATGGCATATAGAAACCCAGTTTTTCCAGCACCATTTGTTAAAGAGGCTATCTTTTTTCCAGTGTATATGTTTGGCCCCTTTGTCAAAGATGAGGTGGTTAAGTGTGTTTGTAGTTATGGCTCTATCTTCTGATCTATTCCATTGATCTTCAGATCTGTTTTGATTCCAGTACCATGCTGATTTTATCAGAGTGGCTTTGTAGTATAGTTTCAAGTCAGAGATTGTGATGCCTCCTGCCTTACCTTTGTAGCCCAGAATTGCTTTTGCTATTCTAGGTCTTTTCTGGTTCCAGGTGAATTTCAGGAATGCTTTCTCTAGTTCTGTGAGGTAGACCAGTGATATTTTGATTGGGATTGCATTAAATCTGTATAACGATTTTGGGAGAATGGCCATTTTCACGATGTTTATTCTTCCTATCCATGAACAGGGAATATCTTTCCATTTTTGGAAATTTTCTTCAATTTCCTTCTTCAGAGTAATGTAATTTTCACTGTGTAGATCTTTTACTTCCTTTGTTAGATTGATTCCTAAGTATTTCATTTTTTTGAATGTTATAGTGAAGGGTGTAGTTTCCCTTATTTCTCTGTCAGTGACTTTGTTGTTTGTGTACAGCAATGCTATTGATTTTTGAGTATTCACCTTGTATCCAGCAACATTACTGAATTTGGTTATTACTTCTAGAAATCTTTTAGTGGACTTTTGGGGTCTTCTATGTAGAGTACCATATCATCTGCAAATAATGATAATTTTACTTCTTCCTTTCCTATCCTTATTTACTTTACTTCTTTCTCTTCTTTAATTGCTCTGGCTAATATATCCAGAACTATATTGAATAGGAGTGGCGATAATGGACATCCTTGTCTTGTTCCTGATTTTAGGTTGAAAGTTTCCAGTTTTTCTCCATTTAGTAAGATGTTGGCTGTTGGTTTATGATATATGCCTTTTATCAGGTTGAGGTAGAGACCATCTAGTCCGATTTTCTGTAGGGTTTTTATCATGAATGGGTGTTGGATTTTGTCAAAAGCTTTTTCTGCATCTATTGAGATGATCATGTGGTTCTTGTCCTTGGCCCTGTTGATATGGTGTATTACATGTATTGATTTGCATATGTTGAACCATCCCTGCATTCCTGGGATGAATCCCGCTTGATCATGGTGTGTAATCTTTCTGATAACTTTCTGTATTCTATTTGCCAGTATTTTAATGAGGATTTTTGCATCTGTGTTCATGAGGGAGATTGGCCTGTAATTTTCTTTTATGGTTGGGTCTTTCTCTGGTTTTGGTATTATGGTAATACTTGTTTCCAGGAATGAGTTAGGGAGACTTACTTCCCTTTCAATTTCATTGAAGAGTTTGAGGAGTGTTGGCATTGAATCTTACCTGACTTTCTTATAGAATTCAGTGGTGAATCCATCAGGGCCCGAGCTTTTCTTTGTTGGTAGGGTTCTAATTACATTTTCAATTTCATTAGCTGAGATTGGGTTATTCAGCAGCTTTACATCTTCTTGATTCAGCTTTGGTAATTCATAGGTTTCTAGGAATCTGTTCATTTCTTCTGTGTTATTGAATCTATGTAAGTAAAGGTTTTTGAAGTAGATGTTGATGATCTTCTGTATTTCCAAAGAGTCAGTATTGATTTCACCCTTTTCATTTCTTATTGCATGAATCTGAGTTTTTTCTTTCCTCTTTTTAATAAGGTTGGCTAGGGGTTTATCAATTTTATTTACTCTTTCAAACAACCAACTCTCTGATTCATTTATTCTTTGTATTGCTTTCTTAGTTTCAATTGCATTATTTTCTGCTCTGATCTTGATAATTTCCTCCCTTTTTTGGGCTTTGAACTTGACTTGCTCTTCTTTTTCTAGAAGTTTGAGGTGCATCATTAGGTTTTTTATGTGTGTTCTTCGCATTTTTCTGATGTGGAAATTTAGTGCTATAAATTTCCCTTTGAGGACTGCTTTCATTATGTCCCACAGGTTTCAATAATTTGTATTTGCATTTTCATTCAATTGTAGATATTGTTTAATTTCTTCTGTGACCCATTGGTTATTTAGGAGAGTATTATTTAATTTTCATGTGTTCCTGTGGTTATTGTAGTTTTTTTTTGTCATTCATTTCCAATTTTACTGCGCTATGGTCAGATAATATGCATGGAATTATTTCAGTTCGTTTGCATTTACTTAAGCATGTTTTGTGGACCAGTATATGGTCTATTTTAGAGAGTGACCCATGTGCAGCTGAGAAGAATGTGTATTCTGATGCTGATGGGTGGAACACTCAGTACATATCTACTAGGTCCATTTGTTCACAAGTTTGATCCAGTTCTATTATTTCTTTGCTGATTTTTTCTTTTGTTGATCTGTCTCTCTGTGACAGCGGAGTGTTAAGGTCCCCTGTTATAACTGTATTATTGTTTATTTGGTTTTTCTTGTCTATTAAGAATTGTTTTACATAGTTGGGTGCTCCCATATTCGGTGCATATATATTTCTGATTGTAGTCTCTTCCTCTTGAAGTTTTCCCCTAACAAGTATGTAGTGACCTTCTTTATCTCTTTTGATCATTTTCACTTTGAAGTTCGCATTGTCTGCAAACATAATAGCTATCCCTGCTTTTTTTTTGGGGGGGGGTTCCTCTTGCATGGAGTATTGTTTTCCATCCTTTGATTTTTAGTCTGTGAGTTTCCTTTTGAGTGAAATGTGTTTCTTGTACACAGCATATTGTTGGATTTTGTTGTTTTTTTAACCCACTCTATCAGTCTGTTTCTTTTTATTGGTGAGTTGAAACCATTTACATTGATTGATATAACTGATATGTAATGACTCATTCCTGTCGTGATATCTTTCTGTTGTTGGTTTTGTACATTTTCTGTTTAATTATTTGCCCTGCTTAGTGGTTTCCTTTTGTTGTTGTTCTTAAGATTAGAGCTATCTTTGTCTCTTTCTAGAGTGTCTTTCAGTACTCTCTGTAGTGTTGGTTTGGTGGCCATAAATTTCTTCTGTTGTTCTTTGTCATGGATGTATCTTATTTCTCCATCAATTTTTAAAGATAGTTTAGCAGGGTACATCAATCTGGGTTGGAAGTTGTTTTCTTTCAGGATTTGAAATACTTTACTCCAAGCTCTTCTTGACTTAAAGGTTTGTGTTGAGAAGTCTGCCATGATTCTGATAGGCTTTCCTTCATAGGTGATCTGTTTCTTTTCTCTGACAGCTTTTAGTATTTTGTTCTTGTGCTATAATTCTGATACCCTAATTATTATATGTCTGGGTGAAGATTTATTATGGTTATGGTTAATTGGGGTTCTGTATGCCTCAGTTACCTGTATTTCAGATTCTCTTCCCATGTTTGGAAAATTTTCTGCTATTATTTCTGCAAATAATCTTCACAGGTCATTAGTATTGACCCCTACTTTTTCATTGATGCCTATTAATCTTATGTTACTTCTCTTGGCATCATCTTGCAGCTGTTGAATTGTTGTTTCTTGGTTCCTTATTATTTTTAAGAGATCTTTTCTTTCATGATCATAAGCTCCCATGCTGTCTTCAAGGTCTCAGATTCTATCTTCAACTTCATTCAAGCGATTTTTCAAACTTTCCATGGAATTTTTCATTTCTTGAATTTCCCTTTGAATATGTTTCATGCATTCTATTTGTGTCTTACATTGTTCATTCAAAGTTTCCATCATTTTCTTCTATTTTTTTATCTTGATCTTCTTTAGATACACACATTTCTTTCATAATCATTGTCATTTCATTCTTTAGTTGAGAGATTATTTCTGATTTGAGTTTCTCTGTAGGTTCATGGAAGTGTTTATTTTCTGCATTTGCTGTCATTTTGGAAAGTTCAGTTGTGTGACTCCCAGTGTCTTGCATTTCAGTGTCTCTTGGGTTTGTTCTCGGTGGGCTAGGGTATTGAGACTGCCTCTTGGTTTTTGTTTTGTCATTTTTTTCTGGGACCTGTGTGGCTGGGCAGGCAGCCTCCCAATGAATTGTACTGGAACACTGTGTTGGGTAGAGCTTCAATCCTCCAATATCCTGGTGTCTAGCCAGGACACTCCCCCAAATTATGGCACTGAACCCTTGTGTTCTGTGGTTTGTGAGTCTGGCTGCAAGTTCCCCTGATGTACTTTGTTGGGTTGCTCCGGGGTGCTGGGCTATGTATCCTGCGAGGTTGGCCGGGTGTTCCCCGGGTGGGTTGCACTGAGATGCAGGACTGGGTAGATCTGGATCCTCTGCACAGCTAGTGAGGGCGCACTCCTGGAGTGTGCTGATGGAGCCTCTGCCTTACTGGGTAGGGGCCAAGACCTCCAGGACCCAGGCAGCTAGGCAGATTGCACCCTGGAGTGTGGCACCACCTAGACCTTGCATCTTGTTGCAGGGAGTTCAGAGCCTCTGGAGCGCCATGCCGGGCAAGCCTGGGTGAGTCCCAGGCATATGGTGCTGGGGTCTTGCTCCTGGTTGGATGGGTTCACAATCTCTAGGACCTGCTGCCATGCCACACCCCTGAACAATGGAGCTTGTGCCTTCTGCTCTGATGGGCAGAGCTCAAGTTCTCTAAGGCCCTGCAGCCATGCTGGCCAGTCCCTGATGAGCAGCTCTGGGGCTCTGGGCTGGGCTGGGTTCAGTATCTCTGTGTCCTGCGAGGCTGGCTGGGCATTCCCCTGGTGGGTTGCACTGAGATGCAGGACTGGGTAGAGCTGGATCCTCTGCGTAGCTAGTGAGGGCGCACTCTCAGAGTGTGCTGCTGAAGCCTCTGCCTTACTGGGTGGGGGCTGAGACCTCCGGGACCCAGGCGGCTAGGCGGAGCGTACCCCAGAGTGTGGCGCCACCCCAGAATGGTTAAATTTTAAAAGATCACTAGTACCAAGTGTTGGAAAGGATATGAAGAAACTGGAACTCTCACATAGTTTTGCTGAAATGCAAAATGTCACAGGCACTGTGGAAAATAGTTTGGGAATTTCTTACCCACATCACTCCACAAACTCACTCCTAAGGAAATGAAAGCAGAAGTTCACACAAAGGCCTGGTGCCAAGTATTTATAGTACTGTAGTTCTATTTATAATTGCACACAAGTAGAAGCAACCCAAACATTCATCACCAGAACAGATAAACACACTATGGCACATCCATACAACAGAATATTACTCAGTAATAGAAGGAGCAGATGCTGATGGATAAAGTCACAGGAGTGAATCTCAAAAGCATTCTGTTAAATGGAATAACGGACTATGTGCCTTCAATGCCATTCATAGGATACTCTGGAAGAGAAAAAACTACTGATAAGCTGAGAGCTGAGTGCTGGGAAAAGAAATTCACCAGAGGGCATGAAGGAACTTTCTGGAATGGCAGAAATATTCCGTAACTTGATCGTGGTAATGGTTGCATGACTCTACACATTTGTCAAAACACATTCAAAAGTATACCTAATAAGGATAAAATTTACTGTTATATAAATTAAATCTCACAAAAAAAAAAAAAGCAAATGCACTGCATATAGACACTGGGCAGCACTGAAATGATTTCCTGTCACAAACGCTATAGGACACACTGCTGAATGCAATGGTCAGTGGGATCATTTTTATCTATGGATGCTCAGAACTCTATATTATAGCTTCTTTTTCTATCTCTAGATATTTAGATTAATTCAATGACTTATTTTTAGCACCCAAGAGCAAGTATCATTTGTTCAGCTTCATATTTATTTTCCAGAGACAATGCAAGTTTCATGGTTCATATAATCTCCTAAAGTTTGATAAATACATGATTTAAAGGATAAATTATTTATTCTCAGTTTTTACTGAAGGTATAGAAATGAATAGGGCTAATTCAAAGGGTCAGGAATTTTCAGAGAAACTAAATATGCATAAATTAGATATCTAAGAGGAAGAAAAGCAAATGTTTTGAAGCAAGGTGGCCTTTCCTAGGCAAGGCTTGGTGTTGTCTATGGGAGATACGGGAGGATTCTCAATGCCATGTGTACTCGCCTTTGAGGATAAATGCTACATTCCATTTAATTAAGGAAAGACCATCTCATAAATCAATGTGGCTTAAAAATGGCAATGTGGATTGTCCACAGCTGTAGCTGTGGTCAATTAACAACACTATTTTCTAGTTATCCTTTAGTTACTGTATAGCTGAATGTTTGCTTTCTGCTCAGCTTTTGTTTAGTGTGCTTCAATACTAGTCAAATGTGAGAGACCCTAATTGTTCCTCAGTAGACCTCAGTGACCTTAGAGCTAAAATATCACGAAAGTAATTTCAAGCTATTGTTTGTTTAGATGCAGTGTGTATGTGTGCATGCATGACATACATCCACACAGAGGCAGACAAAGACAGAGACAAGACAGAGACAGAGAGAGAACAAATAAGAGGCTCTAGCTCTTCTATGGCAGGAGAGAGGAAAACTCTACAGCTTTTCCTATGCCCTTTAAAATAATTCTGACAACCACTTAAGAACACAGGCTTTTTAACTGTCAGTAATGCTACCTTTTCCTTAACAACATGATTTCAGGTAGACTAAGATTCAGGCAACTCTGCCCTAAAATCTACATTTTAGCCAGCCATTAAGTAGGAATGTGTGCTTAGGAACCTGTTTGGTCTCTGTAGGCTTTAGTTCTATGTACACAGTATAGGGGCACAGACACCTTGAAGATATTTTAAATATCAGAAACGAATATGCACAGTGCTTCATATTATGTGCTTGGCTGGTAGTACAGCTTAATACATAGAAAACACCTTTGTTCCTCATTCTCTACTGAACTGCTCACTTCCAAAGTAATTACAACTTCTGAAAACACAAAATCCAACATCAGTGAATGGAGTACAATGTTCATAGCAGTGGTATCATATAGAACCCTACTGTTCTCTATGCGTTATGTCATGTCATTTTCAAAGTTGTTTTTTCCACAAATTAGAATGGTGTTTGGAAGGCTGTGTAATAAAGACAGTGTATAGAATATACTGAATTTATAGTTAATTAATTGCACCAGCATCAAAATAGTCTAATTTAAATAACACATGCATTAGGAAAGAGGTATGCAGCAGGGTAGCTTTGTGTTCTGATTGGCAAAAGGGTCCATTAAATACACATGCTCAGCTCTAAATCACTTAGGAGTTCAAAATGCTTAATGGTTTGATTATCTTGTGGTTCAAAACCAAGTACTGTATTGTCAACTCTTGACTTTTGCAACTAAAATAATATGTAAAGATTTATTATAAAATCAGAACAAATTAATATATCATAGATATAAATGTAATTGATAAGACAAAGGAAAATGGAAGCTCCCTGTCTTGGTTACTTTTCTCTGGTTGCTGAGAAAAATTCCTGACACCCAAAATGAAGGAAAGAAAGGCTTATTTAGCTCACAGTTTGTGGAGGTTTCAATCCATAATCAGCTGGCTTCGAGGCAGAGTGGCACATGGCAGAGGGCAACAGTTCATGGCAGTGGAAAACAGCACAAGCAACAAGAGGAAAAGGGAATGAGCATGGAAAGAAGACTCTTTCTGCCCCTTATATCGTATCTAGGCCATATTCACTTGGGTGTAGCACTCACACCCGTAATCCCAGCATTGGATCATGAGTCACTCACAGACTCTAGAAGATCACCCCCATGACTGCATGAGGCTTTGGGGGGAAATTCAGACTCAAACCATAACATTCCCCTCCATCCTGAATACAGCTCAATACCCAGAATTTTTCCTTAAGGTACTAGACATGAGGAGTTAACCCACAGCCATTCAGTTAAATAAAGATTTTTCATTTGATTATTCCCTACCAACATCCAATATCCAATATCCTATTCCTACTTTAGCCTGAACTTCTGACTCTGAAGAAGCCAAAACTCAACAGTAAGTTTAGAACTTTCCAAGAGCTCCTTTAGTTAGGAACGGCAGGTCCCATGTGAAGCTATTTCATCCAGTTCACATGAGCTACCACAGAGACAGAAACACAGCATAGGGCTTCGGGAGGCGGGCAGCAATTGTCAGTGAATGACACCATGTGAAAAATGTGCTACAACTTACAGAAAGTTAAAAGCAAATGTGCCAACTGAAATAACCAAATACGCAGCCAACACAACAGCAATGAACACAAGCATTACTGGTGCCTGTCATTCCCAGCCAAGCTCAGTTATATATAAACATTTGCTGTGGTTTGAAAACATACATTCAGCATATGAGAAAGGTAAGATTAAACCAAAAAATTTCTCTGGGAAAATGTACGGAATTGAGGTTTTTAAAACTCTGACCTGAATCAACTCAAGTTTTAGATGTCTGAAATCAACTGTCAGTAAGGACTTTCTGTGTAATGGAGGGGGGGGGGAGAGAGAGAGAATGAAAACCAATCTTGGCCTCTGTGTTTAGAAATTGGTTAAGAGATAATGTGTAAAACTCAAAACTTTCAAGTATTCATAAGATATTAAAAAACATTTAAAACAAATGATTTGACAGCTGCAAATGCAGGATAACACCTAGTTGAATTATAGAAACAGTGTGGATAATTACTTTTTCCAAACGTTAGGGCCCTGTGGACCAAGGTCCTGTCTGAATTTCCCTGCAGCACAGTTACAGTGTAAGAATACATATCCTGTTGTCACATCAAACTCAGTCTCTTTATCATCCACACATCAGTCAGGATGATGAGAGATGTCCCATGATTCCAGCAGTTTTTCTTTGAAGGATCCACATGTTAATTACTGCACTAATTATGGTTTTTGAATAACTAAATGAAGTAAGCAGTCTATGGGAGGTGCAGGCATAAACCTAAGACTGAGAAAATACTAGTTACTGAAATCATCAGTGTAAACTGACACATAGAACAGGTTTAAAAGAAGAGGAAGCAGTGGATTTTAAAAGACAAGCATCTTAAATAATTAGAGCTCCATAAAGCAAAAAGAAATGTTATTTCTTAATGGCAAGTGCATTTAAACTGTTATCTAAAGATCTGAAGGTAAGCCTGCTTAATTCACTGCTTCTTCTTTTGTTATTAGGAAAACATAATTGTTCCAAATAATTAGCACTAGAGTACATCACAAGCTGACAACAAAATTATAGAAATCTTCATATTCAGATCCGTCTAGCTGGCTATTAGGAACAGCTTCTGATCATAACCCATTAGTTGAAGTGCTGTGAGTCCTTGATTGCCACCAAATAACCTCAGATATCTGCCTAACTTAGCAGCCCCTATTTATCGAGAGTTTTCTTGACAGTAAAAATTGCTCGGGACTTATACAGCTGCCACACAGAAGAACAGTATTCCATGTGTGCACTTGGAAGATTAGGTGATATAATAATTGAAACGTGGATTTTAAATATACTTTTAACTCCTAAATTTTTAAATGAAACCCTGAAAGACATGTTTCCGTTGTTAACAGTGGTATCATCCTGTTTCTAATAAACTGCACCCAAGTTGAGTCCTGCGATGCCAGCATGAGGTTTTGGGTCTTGAATAGAATTTTTCCTTTGCAGTATCTTCTTTTAGTTGTCTTTAGCACTTAATAATTTCTATATAAAACATTTTACTTTTCTATTAACAAATCCCTCCATGAACAACGTTGGGGATGCACTTTGTCTTACTACTAATCAGTATTAAACTAGTTAACTAGCATTCTGTGAGGCAAAGACACAAAGGGACATGGTGTAGTTTTAAAGATGGTAACCCAGATTACCTGCTCACCACGAACTGCTGGGTTAATCTCTCATGGAAAAAAATGCAGATACCAGAGGTAAATTTCTGTTTTGCTAGTTTCTGATCCAGCTGTTGGAGCAGATTATTGACAATGTAGCATGTGGCCAGTGAACACAGGTTTGAGCAATCTAGTAATCTTATAATCAGTAAGATCACTTAGTAATCTTATAATCTTAGAAATCCTTTCAGAAAAACTTTAGAAATTCTTCTGTGCTAACAGTTTAGCTGATAAACCCACAAAGCTGTATGTTTTATCCCATGAGGGATAACTTCGATTACTCTGGTAATTAATGATGTGGAGAATAATATGAATTTTCTGTAAAAATTCGAGTTTGAAGTTAATTAGTCCTCACATTATGATTTGCTGATTAATTATGGATATTTAGTTATAAAGAGGGATGTTAATTATTAATCTCAAAAATCATCTAGTGTAATTAACTAAAACTTTGACATCAGTTAAAATTCCCATTGAGCATAACTTCTAAGATTATCAATTACTAGGATAGAGCAATGAGCACAAGCCCCCTGAGAAGGGACACATTCTCTCCTCAGACAGAACACATGTGAGTCAAACTGTCATGCAGAGTACCTGCAGAGTTTCAGCACAGAAACTGAACCATGTCACAGTATGGATCTCAGTCTTCTATGGCAAATTCTCAGTGAGAAAATCTTATTGCAGAACAATGTGTTACAAAAGAAATTCCAGGACGAGCACTACCTCAGTGCACTGTCAAATAATGTCTTAACCTTTAAGCTGTAATGTTCCCCTGAGATCGATGGGCTTCGTTAGCTCTCTTAACTCTGAAATGAACTTCAGTGCTGCTATAGATATCTTTATTTTCAGCAGTAGCAGCAGCAGCAGCTTTTGGAACCATCAAGACAATACTGCAGCACAAGCACTAATTAGCGTTCTGATTCACAGAACTTGAAATCACCTTTGTGGTTAAAATTTTTTCCTTCATATTTTCCCCTAATCTGTCAGCAACACAATTTTTGTTATTAAAAAGGAGAAGGGTATGTGATTAAGAAAAAGGGTTAAACCCAAAAGCATCATTGGCACATCACTGTCCTGGAATTTCCCCTGTAACACAGACTCTGAACAGGGATCTGTTTACATTATCTCTAGATCATCTTGACAATATTTATTCTCTATTTACCTAAATGAGGCAATATGATGATATTTATTGCTCAGAATGGCTAAATATAGACTTTTCTTGAGCACTCAGTACCATAGTGGGAGGTTTTGCTCTAATCTACATCTTTAAACTGACAAGCTGGAGAATTCCTAATGAATGCCTCTTTTCATCTGGATGTCTGTGTGTATTTGACAGTATAAATATTTAGCAATATCGGAGTCAGCTTGTGATTTTACCCAGATGGACTGATTGATGCCTTGGCTTGACGTTGCCAAAGACAATTCGTGTAGTTATACAAGCAATTTCCCTTTTACTTCCTAAGAAGCAATTAGGTGGCCAAAGGCAGCAACCCCAAAATAGTGGAAATACTTCTGGTATCAGCTGACAACTCTGAGGGATAAATAAAATATGGTACTTAAATTATTACTACTTTACTATCATGAATCATGGGATTAAAGCTTTCACTTCTAAAGTACATATAAATTGCAGGGTTTCTTATGTCTGTAATTTGCAAGAATCTAAGTTAAAATACCAGCTAATCAGTCAACTCACATTCACCTTGGAAAAAGTACCACCCTTTCTTGTCATTTTTGTAAATTGCATGCCTAAGCACCAATGTTATTTTGAGGGAAAAGCTGCTTGTTGTCAATAACATATATTGCAGTCTAGTTAAAACAACATTTGTTAAGATTTAATCGCAAATGTAATCCTCCTTTAAAGTTTAGACAGAATGCTCACAGAAATTCAAAGGACAGATAATAAATCATTTTCCTCATCTTGGGTGTGAACTAGGTAGGTCTGATTCATTCAGGTATGTCATTTTCACATCGAATGATATAAATTCTCTCCTGCGAAACAATGAGGGGCCTGCACTCAGTCAGGGATTGCTAGGTGATATGACCTACTACCCCTAGATTATTATTTTTTTTTACTATTAGCATTGTATGTATGTCTATGTATATGACATGAAAATGAAACCAAAGAATTACACAATTTTTTCTTATAAATGCTAAAATATATTTGCGAAGATTGGAAAGCTCTTGCTAAAACCTAGGATGGATTTTTAGAACCCTCAATATGACCTTTGCATTAGCAACTTCTGCTTAGCCTCAGTTTTACACAGTGTGAGATGCCTGTAATGATTATGTTAGGTACTTTTATGCATGCTATTGCTTTGGGAGAAATACACACTATCTGTTATTTTTGGCATCAGCAATGTATTTCTGCAATGCTGTTACCTTCCCCAGCCCTTACTGGTTCCTGCCACCTCTAGTTTCTTTGTTTTCTATTAACTCATCCCAATCTTTGTATAACACATGCAAGAACCCATGCAAAGGGCAAGCAAGACATTATTCTTTTTGACACTAATGCCTGTGAATCCTATTCTACTGTGATACCTCTCCCGATCACAAGATCTCAGCTAACAGAATCTTCCAAAGTCAGAACTGGCACCTGCAATGTACTCTAGAGGTGAGGGGGGCACACTACCCCTTGATGGCACTTAGGACTGGCTTTCCAGGTATAACGCACAGTAGCTCTAAGTGCAGGATTTACTTATCTGTCATAGTTCCTTCTTATGAATGGCAGTTTCTTACCTTTAAAACAAATTATCCCATGCCTTCTGGCTGCTAGATAAAAGTGCGTATCTATAGTATCCTCTTTATTGTATGGTTAATAAATGAATTGGTTATTGAGTAGACATCAAGGGTCAGTCTGAAGTCTAATCTATTGGTATCTATCCTGTCAGCCATACTACACTGCACTCAGCATTTCTGTATCATTCTTTGCTTTCTTCCTTATGTAAGGTGTAGAAGTATGTGGTGGAGAGAAGGCGAGATGTCATTTCCTGAATATGACTGTTTTTTATAATTTTTAAAAGCAACTCTGTGTTCAGTAGGTCTAATGTTTAGTTGGAATGTCTGACAAAAACAAAATATCAGACAAAGTTGAATGAACAGCATCTTTTTCTCCAAATTTGTCACTGGAAAGGGGGATGTAAAACACATTAACACTAATCAGCCAAAATAGTGTGACTCATTGCTTAATTTTATCATACTGAGCTATAAATTACACAAAGGCTGCCGCAACTAATTTTTGTGGTGCTGTACTGGATGACAAATGGAATGTCCGAGCAGCTCCAAGTGAAAACCTTGACTGCATATTACTTACTCTAATAAGGTATAATAGCTTGCAACTACACTTAACCTGTGCATTGGCAGCACACACTATTTACAGTTATGAAGAAGAAAACAGAAAATCAACAAAGAATTTAGAGTGCATACATTAACCTCCTATAAGTCAACTTAATTTTCCCCTACAAATGATGTATGACCATGTCTCTAAATTGTTTTCCCATCTATACAATAACATTAAACACCAATGTGTATATGCTAAAATGATGACAAAATGTACATAATTAATAAAAGCATTTAGAACCATACTGGTTTTTGGCTTTGTTAAGGAACTTGCACTCTTAAAAAATAATCAATTCATTCCCTCAATAAAACTAATCTTTTAAAAAAAATCCACACAAACAACACAGAGTAACAAATGTAATAATTTTCAGTAGCTTTTAACATGTATCAATGACCAAGAGAACAATGAATATACCCTCTGAATACACACAAACACACTTAGAGTACCTTGACTGATTAGCCAGCCTATGGGTGATCTGTATCTTTCATAATGGACCATAGGACACCGACACATAAGTGTAACACAGCCTGGCTTCTTAATACACAGGCCATTTAAAATCACTTCCAAATAAGTAAAGATAAATTCTGGATCACAAGAAATCTGACTAATAATTGCAGCTCTTGTCACATTATCACACTGGATAAATATGAAGAAAATATAAAAATAAGTTTCACTATAAATATTATTCATACAGTTTAATGTGATTATATCTCAGGGGTCAGAGAAAGGAGAGACAAAGAGGGAACAATTTCTTATCACTTGGTTTCTCTTAAAGATGATATATCCTATGGGAAGCCATTGGCAGAAAACTAAAGACAGAAAATTTGCTCCTTCTGAAACAAGTTTTGGGGAATATGATTAGGTCTCCTCCTGAGATTCTAGGTATTTCATTTTTGCCAAAGGGCCAGCTATTATGATTAACGTCATTTGTCTGAATCATTACTCTGCACCTTGGTTCAGCAAACACTATGAAGATGGCATGGTAATAAATGACCGCAGGATTCTTTCCTGCTTTGGCCTCTTTTTATCTGCCACCTCTCCACCGTCAGCTCCATCTTTCTGAACCTCTCTGAATCCCCAAAAGGGACGAGGTGTCTATTTGTTTTCCACTAGGTTACTGCTCTGTCTATCGTTGTTTGCACTAAAGGGTACAAATTCAATTCATTCTTGTGACATAAAAGCACTGATACAGTAAATTTTTTGCCCAGGAGAAAACAAAAACAAAGTTGCTGAATACAGAATAAGATTTGAAGCACTAGCATATATGTGAAGAGGCATTTTGAGTAGTCTTAGTTATCCAATATGATCTTCCTCTCACATGTTCTCTCGATGAGGACACACAGTGTGCTAACACATATGAAGCTTTTCAGTTAGTGTGTAGGGCACAGAATGGGATTGTGCAGGCAGGTCTAGACCAAAATCTTGGATTCTGTACATATATCTTAATGTCAAAAGAAGAGAACACTGGCAAGCTGTAACAGTAATACATCATAACATTTCAACTTTGTAATAAAACAAAAGCATGATAACATCCAGCAGTTCTCTTTGCCACTGTTACTGAGAATGTTAATTAGTAAAGTCATTGTGAAAAACAGTACGGAGGTTCCTCAAAAACTTAAAAATAGAACTACCATATGATCCAGTAATTCCACTACTGGGTACTTATCCAAAGAAAGTATTAGTATGTCTAAGATATGTTGGCACGCCCT
This sequence comes from Dasyprocta punctata, assembly GCA_004363535.1. NCBI lineage: Eukaryota > Metazoa > Chordata > Mammalia > Rodentia > Dasyproctidae > Dasyprocta > Dasyprocta punctata. Next base: position 28,647 of record RJWM01004218.1, on the reverse strand, counting down.
GGTTATTGCAGCAAATGGAAATAATGTAAGTGACCATTAACCAATGACTGGATAATGAAAATATGGTACATACACATAATAGTAATGCGGTCATGAAAAAGTATCAAATCTTGTCATTTGCAAAAAACATGGATGGAAGTAGAGATCATTAAAGTAAGTGAAATAAACCAGGCACAGAAAGACAAGTTCCACATGATCTCACTCATATACAGAAAGCTGACCTCATAGAAGCTGAGAATATTATAGTGGTCACCAGAGGCTGGAGAGCAGAGGGGAAAGCAGCATGTTTTGGAAAGGGTGATCAGTGAGTACTAAGTTTCAGTTAGATAGGAGTGAGAAGTTTTAGTGCGTTGTTACGTAGTAAAATGACTATATATAAAGATAATATACTATACATATATTTTAAAAGTTAAAAAAAGCATTTCACCATAAGGAAATAATAAATGTTTAAGAAGACAGATGTTTACTCTAATTTGAACATTATATAATATATTATACAAAGTATAAAAATTTGAGGTAGTACTCCTTAATGTAGACACTTTTTTATGTATTCACTTATTAACAATATTGAGCAGTTCTGAGGGAATGAGACTGGCAAGCTGATAGACACATGCAGAAATAAGGAAAAACAAGTAAAATGAGAAAAAAAGGGGTTCAGAGAAGCCACCAGATGGAATTTCCTGCATGTTAAATTTTATATTATTGAATATTTTAATTCTGGGAAATGAGTATGCTATCTAAATAAGTCAGCAAGTCTGAGCACAACACCAGACCACACTTACTTCCCATCAAGTGACACATGTTCTGCGACACAGTGAAGCCCTTGTTTGGCACACAGCCTTTCAGAAGCCCAGAGGAAGGCAAAGGAACTGAATGACTATCCCTTTGGAGGAAGGCACTTTCAAGTGAGGTATTTAGAATGTGATTCTACTGATCTCTATTTCTTCTCTGGCTTCCATTTACAGTACAAAATTACTGCCCTAAGATACATAAACACCCCATGTTTTAGGGAATTTTAATTATATAAATATCATTCCAGAGCTTGCTTAGCAGTGACTTTTCTATGCCAAGGGTAACGTGTTTTCCTAGATAGGCTGCTAAAAATGCCAAATGCTGTAAACCCTAAAGAATATTGCCAAGTACCTTCACATTCTATGCCCAAATCTCAAAAAACACTTAATATAAAATGAATCTGAAATCCTATAATCACCCACAATTCTGGGAACATTACCTTGTGTACAATTTTGGTTATAATGAGAACGTTCTATATTCTTGCCAGAAGTTAAGAAGTTATCACTTGAAAATCACTGGCTAATCTAGCCTGTGCTAAGATGGATTTCTAATGAAAGTTTAATGAATGATAAATACTCGTTTCTTGATAAATGTTTAATTATGCCAATAATTACCAACTGCTGAAAACTACTGTTGTGTTAATAATGGAATTTTAGTACACAAGCAGTTTCATGAGTCATGTTGCTGTTAAAGATCAGAACTCCATCTGTCTAATGAAAACTAGCAAAACAAAAGTCTAATTAATATTTTGATCAATTTTCTCCACATTCTAACAACTATCAATGTGCTTTTTAGAAAATGCACCACTTTCTATTACATAGGAAAAAGGTAAGAAAAACTGCAGTGTCACTAGGGGATTAGTTCATGCAAAAAAAAAAATCAGTTAAACAAAGGAATAGAAAATAAATACTATTGAAATCCAGCAATTATGTCACTTTTCAGCATTATCTTTTTTGTTTGTTTTTGTTTTTTGAGACAGAATTTTGCTGTGTAGCTTAGGCTGGCCTTGGAAGAGTGATCCTCCTGCCTCTGTCTCATGAATCCTGGGACAGCCTGCCTGTGCCACCATGCCTGCCTCAACAATATTATTTTAATGACTGTTTTTGTATTATCTAAAGTTACCACTAATTTAGTAGCACAGGAAGTTCAACTTCCTTAATTAACTGACTTACCATAGTTCTTAATAGGTAACGTAGAAGAGATTTGCAATCTGTGTTATTATGACTTGTGTATAGTCTTATAGGTGGGTAAACTGTTGCTACCTGTAAGAAGAAATGACCAATTCAAGGTCAGTAGACCCATGATTCTAGAGTTGAAATGACCTTGAATTAATAAGGATGTGTTAATGATGGCAAATTGCTAAATAAAAGACATGTCCCCACAGTTTAGTGGGACAAGGAGTAGAGAGTCCTACTCTTTGACATTCACGCTAAGATCTTACACCCCAGGACATGGCAAGGAGAGCAGGTGAAGAAGGGATGCTGCTGCAGGGCAGGGTGGTGAGGTTTCCCCTGGCAGGACTGGGGCACCCCAGGGACCATTCTTTCTACCTGGCCACACTGCTTTCTCCAGGACCCTTCACTGTTCCATTCAAATGCAAACACTGTTTCCAAAGCTTTACTCTGCCTGGTCCTACCACTCCTGACAGCCTTTTGTGACAGGTGAACTCCCAGAGGGCACAGGAATTCTTACTCCACATCCACAGCTGAACTGGCACCTAGTGCACTGCCTGGCCATAGCACACATGGAGAAAATTCACCACATAGGACACACTTGTAACAATTTTCCTTTCAGTGTCTTATCAGACGACAGAAATCAGACAAGTGTGGCACACATAACAAATGACAGGTTAACAATTCATATTTCTAATACTTTACATTTTGAAAGCAACTCAAATTAGGCAGCTAATTCCAAATTATATTTCAGACAATCTATGAAAGCCTTAATTTAATCCACAATATGACTTATGGAGATATAGTCTCAATCTTTTAGATAATAATATATAATGATAACACATAATCCTTTCCAACTGATAGAGCAAGATCTAATGTATGGCTCTGATTGTTGTTGCTGGCAGAAGTTCATGGATAAAACTGAAATTTCTTTCTTTTTTTTTTTTTTTTTTTTGCGGCACCAGGGATCAAACTCATAGCCTTGCACCTGCCAGGGTAGGCGCTTAAGCCACTGAGCCAAACTCCCAGCCCTAGTTTTTTGAGGCAGGTTCGCACTATGTAGCTCAGGCCGGTCTTGTGCTCGCATTGTAGCCCAAGCTGGCCTCGAACTCACAACGCTCCGCCTACCTTAGCCTCCGGGGTGCTGGGATTAAAGGCATGCGCCACCATGCCCGGCAAAACTTAAATTTCTAACACAAAAATTTATACAGGTAGACTGATGATCTTTTCTTTTGTCTATGAATATCCCTGCCCAGATCATGTGACTTTCAAAATTAATTTTTCTTCCAGGAATACTTGTTTTAAATATGTCTTATTCTGGCATATATATTTTCAGGGATGCTTTTTAATATTTCATTGTTTCCATTTGCATATATTTACATGATGATTTCTGGTGACTTGGACATACACACACATGCACACGTGTTCTTACTATTTCTTTAGAGGCAGTTCTGTTGCAAGAATTCACAGTTTGAAGCCATTTCTTGTTAGAACAATTATAGCTATACAGTGTTTTTAAGTACCTGTTCACTGAACTCAAGTGAGTTGACAAGGATTTGCACAAAAATGCAACAAATCAAAGAAACAGGCATAAGCCACGTGTTGAACTGGCTTCCCCCAACCCCGCACACTCTCCCTTGAATGAAGGTGGCAAGTGCCCTTCTCCATCCCATGCACAGGGCAGCATGACATCTGTGCAGAGAGAACAAACACCCAGCTGGCTCTCATCAGTGTTCACAAGCTACCAGCACTTCCTCATTGGTGGAAAAAATAGATCTATGAAGACATGTTATGAATACTGAAAACCTTTGCTCTCGGAAACCAAACTGGCACATATATTTTCATACTACTGTTTCAGTTAATTTAAAAAGAAGCTAAGCAGGCTGCATGCAAATTCCTAACAAATAGTGTATGAGATATAAACATAATACTGTTTGCGAACTTTTATCCTTGAAGTATCTTCTGAATTTTTCTTTACCTTATTTATGCATGTATATGTATACACATGTGAACACAAGATCAAGCCAGAAGAACACAGACAGAATGGGATTTTAGCTATGGACTTCATGAGTCAAATTAAAAGCAATGTTATATGCATTTAGAGAAAAGGGCCACTCTTTATTCTGAATTCTGAGACACTAGCTGTGCTAACTGTATTAGTAACCGTAACAAACCCACCTCTGAAGTTAGCAGCAAGAGTATACCAACTGAACGATTTTTGTGGGCAGAGTATCCTGACAGATTCTAAATAATTCTACCAAACAAACTGTCTGGTCTCTAAGTAAAGTCTAATATAAGAGATGGCTACTTGTAGCACATGAATAATCCATGTTTGTGGAATACAGCACTCCCTAAATTTTGCTTACTTTGGGAGCTAAACAAAAACATAAAGACAGGATGTGACAACCTGAACATATCCATGATACATGAAAACACACTGTCAAAGGCACATAGAGTGGTGTTCTCTTCAGTTTTCTTCTTTTTCCTGTAGAGACAGTAGCTCCACAAAATGGGCCCTTGTCTCCCAGTATCCAGCCTGCATATTGTAGTTCAGCATTTCTTAAAGTTGGTTTGAGGCTCAACAACATCATAATCACTTGGGGCATCTATTTACTGTGTATCTTCGGTCTTCTAGGAGTTGAACTGTGTATCTTTGATCTTTTAGGGGCTGAACTGTGACCCCAAATTCATTGTATGAAGTTCCAACTCCTAGTACTTTAGAATGTGACTATGTTTGGAGAGAGGCCTTTAAAGAGATAATTAAGGTAAAATGAGGTAATTAGGTGGGCCAAAATCCATCGTGAGTGGTATCCTCATATGAAGATATCAGCACACAGATGCATTCAAAAGGGCAAACATGTGAAGACACAAAAAGAAGACAGCCACCCACAAGCCAAAGAGGGAAGCCTCATGAGGAAGCAAGCCCATGGCTTGCTTAAATTCCATGGATTTAAGACTCAAGAAGCCTGAGTTTTAAACTTCTATTCTCCAGGACTGTGACAAAACAAACATCTGTTAAGCCTCTCCAATTGTGGAACTTTATTGTAGCAGTCCTAGTACCTGGACACAGGGTCCTCCCTTAAAACTTCCTGTGTAATGAATGGAAGTGCCCTGAAAATACAGTATGGCTTGCTGAATGAATAAACACTCAAGATCTGTTTCCTCCAGAGCCAAAGTTGATCAGCAGACTGCAGGACAGAAAAAATTAGGTTCATCTCACTGCCTATATAAACGCCATTACAGGCAGTGAGATGGTCATTTATAGATTCTACAGATGGTTCTTCCTTCTTGAAGCCTAGTCCTTCTTTGACTTTTACACTGCTCCCTCTAAACTTCTCCTGCCACACTGAACATTCCTTCTTGACCTCCTGTGTTGACTCATTGGCTTCAGTCTGACTCTGAATCTGGTGGCCATTTCAAAACTAGGCTTCCTTGCATTTCCTCACATCCCCTCCTAAGTGATCTCCTAAATCTGTTATCTGTGCCAAATCAGAGAAGATCATAAGGCATCAACAATGGTCCATCACTCAAGATGGAAATCAAGCAGTCATCTTCAATACACCTGTTCTACCCCAACTTCCATATCTCATTTACTGGTGAGTTTCTGCAAACTATGTAGCTCAGTGGTGGCAAACCCATGGCATGCATGTTGCAGTGGGATGTTTGTGTCACTGAAAGCTCTAAAAGTTTCATCATCACTGCCTGGAGTATATTCTGCACCCCTCCCACTTGCTTTGTCTCCATGTCTACAATCTTGGTACAGGCCATCTGTATCTTTATCATATTGGTCATGACAACTATCTCCTAACGAGCTTCCTAATTCTAGCCTTGCTCTTCCCAATCTATTGTACATAAAGAAGAAAGAGATTAATTCCTAAAATTAAAATTGCTCTTGGAAGTCCACGATGAGCTCCAAAGCTCTCCCATGGTCTGGTTGATGCTATTCCCTCCTTACTGTCAGTCATGTTAGTCTGGCCCTTCACTTCCTTCAGTGCGCTGCATGGCTCTCTCCTTTGAAAGTCTTTGTCCTCCATCATCCTCTGCCTATAATGCTTTTGAGTCCTCCTTTCCTTGACTAGCTTGTCCCCAGTAAAGGCGCAATATAATTCCCTGTTCTTGTTCAAGTGTCTACTACTATTCATCACAGGCCATCCACTATTGATTTTCATGACTTGTAGTCATTGTAGTTTTTGTATGGAGAACACAAACGCCACAGATGCCAAAGGTTACTGATGGAATTGTGCACTTAGCTCTGTGAATGACACCCAGCAGATGTTCCATAAATGTCCACAGAACTAATGGACAGACCAATGTGGTTAACTGGGTCTGCTACTGCAAAGTTCTGCAGAAGTGGTCATTCATGTAGACAAGGAAATCATTTCATCATCAGATAAATTTATGCTCAAAATGTTGAAGATGTGCATATGACCAACTGTATAAGATTAATGAACACTGCAGTTTTTGGAAGTTATAATAGCTGAATCAACATCACTACCTCCTGAACTACATTTCAGAATGGTTTATAAGAGTGGCTGGTCACTGAAAGTATCTTAGATCAATGGGTTACTGAGTCAAGCTGTGGTGGTTTGGAACTGCTGTGAGTTTATTCAATTAAACAGTTTATGCCTACATTTATATAGCAAGTTTTACTGAAATAAAGAATATAATTAATAACAACTTCTGATATGGTATTAATAACAGAGTCTACTTTATCAATGCAAATATTTCATTTGATGCTCTTTGGTGATGGGGTCTGCATGCATAGTAATCAGAAATACAAAAACTTGGACTCAAGAGATTTTTTTTGTTATAAAGCACAATTCTGTGGGATCATGCCAACTGAAACTATCTGTTCTATATTTTGTTATCATTTGTTTAAGGGTACTAATAGTGCTTTTGGTTCTAATACTAAGGATATGCTCAATATGAAGATTAGTAAGATGAAGGAGATTTTAGGCATACATTTCTAGACATTTTTGGTGAAGCACTACAATATATTAAAATTTGCCTTTTTATCTCTTAACAGAATGTTGTAGAATTTTCTGTTCGGGGGACAAGGCAGAATTGGTCATCTTCCCTTCACAGTCCATCTGGTTTTTGCCTAAATTGCTTGTGAGACAACACTCTAAAGATAGAGACATGTTATTTGTAGTGGATATTAATTTACTTACTGCTGCTATTTATAACAAACTGAAAATCTTACACATCTTTCTGACCATACAGAACAATCTGCACTGAACAACACAACTGAAAAAAAATATTTCAAAGAAATTCAGTATCTCCTAAGACTTCATCTAGAGGTCAAAAGGGAATAAATAACCTTGGAAACATGATAATTAATTACTATGTTCAAAGGATAAAAAAAATGCTGAAGAAATATAGGGGATCTATACCATCACAATACTTTGAGGAACTGCCACACATAGCATTCCATATAAGCAGTAGCCATTTTTAAAAGGATCTCTCTCACATTAAAGAAAATCTTCAAAGGAACTGTTTTTACAAAACAAGATACTTTTATATAAACCTTTGGGGAAGAAGTGGTGGGGAAAAGGGAAAGAAAAAAAATACTGGTTAAGTGTGCAAAGCGAAATGTTCCATATATTGCATAGATCTATTCCTTAAAAATCAACATAGAACACACCATGTGAACTGCCACATTTATAACCCTATGCTGATATTCAAATTTTCTGTCTTAAACTAAAGAAAGATTGAATACCCTGCTGTTGTGTGGCCAAGATTGAAGAGGTGTCTCACTGACATTGTTCAAAGTTTATGAAAATATATGAATGCTCAAATGTCATTGGCTTTGCGCCTCCAACAGACTGTGGTTTTATGAGAAATCAGTCTTTTAATCAAAATGATTGAATACCTTAAGGTCGAATCCAAAGATATCAGTTAATATCTAGAAACGTGCTATTTCTGCAAATTTTGCCAAGCTGTACATATTGTGGTGCATTTTAAAGTGTTAATTTGTGCATTCCATATTGAAAATTGATCTTGAGTTTTAGCTTTTTGTCAAGCAAAAACATATGGTTACAAGCTCTATGCATTTTACGTGACGGCTGTTGAAGCTGTCACATGTGCAAACTTGATAACCGATGTGACACATACGCAAATAATTTGCTTGTTTAGTAACAATTCAAAGATTCATTATTCATGCAAACACACATTTTAAAAAATGATCAGATGGAAATAGTCTTCGTTTTGTACAACCTAGCCTGGTTGGTGTGCAAACTTAGATAAAATAAAGCTGGGAACTAAGTGGTATTAAACAAATTCAAGAATATGGGTATTTTCAGATAATTATTGAACCAGATGGTGTTTTTTGTTAATTCTGCCATCAGTCTGAGAACTTGATGTCTTACATCTGCACTTGGTAAAATAAATTTTACCACTGACATTATTTTAGTTTTCTTAAAATACTTCAATCAGTTTTAAACCAAGATTTGCAAACATCTGCCACAGTGTATGCCTATGAGGTGAAATTATTTGAGATAATTCTTTTAAAAATACACACCATTACACAGAACTTTAAATATATCAACCTGTAAACTCAATTTTAAGAATTATTAGTTAGAATGTTTAATAACAAGAAAAACAAGAATATGATTGCACATTTGAAAATAAATGCAAAACAGGTCACAAAAAAGTGTGGGCTCATTTGGAGGCAATTCCATCTTGAAGTTTTGGCACTATATTATTTCATTATCTTGACTAAACACAGAAAGAAAAATGTAATACTTTTTTCTGGATACTTCAGATAAATTTTCTATATGGTATTATTAAAAAATAGGACTATATGATGAATTAGTCAAAAGACACAGATGATAAAGAAATTTTCTCAGCAAGTAAGTTGTCAGCACAAATTCCTCAGTATTACTGCAGAAGTATTCTGCCCTGTTAGCAAGTGAGTAGAGCTTCAAATACACACAGGAAACGAGCTTACTGACTTAGGGTCTTTTGGAGCCTCAAGTACAGTACCTTAAAACATAAAAACTCTCAAAATGGCTTAACTACTTTAAGGTAAAACTCTTAATAGAGCACACAAGCAAAGTCTTCTTTTCAAATGTTACATGAATTCACATCTTTTGATAATTAGATTGCATTTGCATAACAGTCTTCAGCTCTTTGGTTATATGATGAATTTTGAGACAAAGTTTAAGATTTCTACAACATACCCTCTCCTTTTAATTCCCAATCATCAGATTCTGAATTTAAAACTGGTCCAATATTAACATAGTACTTTCTGACAAAAATATGGCCAATATAAATTGCAGACTGACTAAAACCAACCAAATACCAGTATATAACTAATTTTGAACTATTCTAAGTGAAATAGCTGGAAAAAACATAAAATGAGTTAAATAAGGCAACCTAATAAAGAGTTTTCTATTTCAAGTAGGTTCTACTCAACAAGGAATTGATTAAACCACCAATACTTGCAATCAAACAGGTGCCCAGGCAGCTACAGTAGTGGACAACATTTCACGACTGTGATTCCTAAGCCATAAATACCTTTGAATCCCCCCACCTCAGAAAGCTCACAAAATAGAAATAATCTTAAGAGAATGCCAAGACAGCCAATTTCTGGTTGCTTTTGGAGGAAGGAGTGAGTTGTCAACAGTCAAATCGAAGGGTAACTCAGATTAGTTAGACCCAAGAATTTAGCTCATTTATTGGCTGATTTAGCCCCAATTTACTTAGGGGGTTATTAAAGTTTGAACTCACTAATTGTTAATTAATTACACTTATATGATACATTATTAACTATAATACATGCAACTATAATCAGTTATAACTATGAATATAGCATTAGATTTTTATAATAATAATTATAATTAATGACACCATATTAATAGTAAATTCAAGGCTTACTATATAACACGGAGGTTGGTAATCTTCACATGTATTTTACTCATATACTCTTCGGTGGTACATTCTACCCATCTTTCACGAATAAATACAACTTCAGAGAGGTTAGGCTATTGCCTTTGACCACATAACTGCAAAATGCTATCTCCAGAATTTTACCCTTCACTCCTGTGTGTGCCGTGAGCCACCCTGCAGTACAGCTGACTCAGGCTGAACAGCATTGAAATGACTGGGCTGTGGCTCCAACCCTCGACATTCCATAAGCAGCACTATGCAAATATTTCTCTTTCTCTTATCAAAGGATAAGAAAAAATTTGAAGGCACGTTATCCATATCCTCAGTTATTTTCCAAAAACTTGAAATGTTAAAACTAGTATCTTCAGTCAATGCACATTATAGCAAGCTATTTTTACATAAAGGCTTATAATTGATTTATTTTAAAAAGTTTGTGTTTAATTTCTAGTGATGTGAACACCTTTCAGATGTTTGTTTTTAAGTTCCATTTCCTATTTTATGATTGATCTGTCATCTTTTTTACTACGTTTCTAGTGTTGTGCCTTTTGATTTGCATGAGCTGTATACAAAAGGCTATTATGTAATTTTAATGCGTTATTTGATGAAACAATATTTTATCAGTGTTCTAATGTCTTATTTGGAAAACTATAAAATATAGCTTATCACACAACTCAATCTATTAATATCTCTCTTTCTTCCTCCCTCCTTCCCTTCCTTGAGTACTGGGAATTGAACACAGGGCCTTCACAGTGAACTACATCCACAGCCATGTTTAGGTTTTATTATTTTTAATTCTTGAGACAGAGTCTAAGTCATTGGGCTTCCCAGTTGTGCTCAAACTTGTGATCCTCCTGCCTCAGTTTCCTGGAACATTAGGATGATCTGTTCTTTTGTTGTTTTTTGATTTGTTCAAATTATGAGAAAGTTTTACCAGGATTTTGACTTTATTCTATTTCTGCATAGACTTTTTTTATTGTATTTTTATTGTATATTTAACTCTTTAGTGCATCACATGTATTATCTCTGTGAGCTGTATCCAATGAAACACTGAACTGACTCTGTCAAATTGCTATCTCCGTAAGTCTGACACAATTTATTACATATTAATAGTATTTCTCTTCTACTTTGATTTGCAAGTCCCCTTTAGGAATGTGTACATATGTATGTACACACATGTATACACAAATGTAAATACACTGTTGACTGACTAATGTAGTAGCGTTTACTTTTTGATCATCCTAATGTGCTGCATTTCCTGACATTTTCTTAAAGAGTTTTGGAACCAGCTGTACTCTGCATTGGATCTTGGTTCTGTCATTCAACAGGTTCTCAGATGAGGCTCTCTTTTCTCATCCTAAAAGGGAAGAAAGCATCTACCTCATATGCCTCATGTGAGAACTGAAGCAGGTGAAACACATAAAGCCTGCGTTCAGTTCATCATGTGCTCGCAGTAAAGACAATCACACAAATTGCTATTTTTCAGTCACGTCCCTATTGGAAATTTGTTTTCATATCTGAAGAGTTTCTCTCTTTAGGTCTTATTAGAATCATATCTATAGATTAAGTGAGAAAGGATGGCTGTCCTCTCATTCTGAACATTTCAATTCATCTTCTATATTTATCAACAAAAACTTGATTTTAAAAAATGTAACAGTGAATTTTCAAAAACGGGTAGGGACAATGTTATCTATTATTTATCTGTGTTAGAACTCTGAAAGGGATTTTCCTGTGGTATTTTTGTAATATTTCATAGTAATAATATGGGGAGGCTCTTCATTTGTATATTAACCATGTATTCAGTCATTTTACTGAGTCACTACTTTTGTAGTTGAAAATAATAGAAAATTTTCAAAGCACAGAAAAAGCAAGTAACTTCCCTCAGTTCAACAGCTTATAACAATAGCTTACTTTGGTTTCAATTTTATTTTTTTATTAACTATCACCTTTAGAACTATTTAAAATAATGATGGTGAATGTATGGGAATCTTACTATTGATTCCAAGGGGGATGTTTCACATTGCAGTTTTGAGTTATGTTGCTAGCTGATTTACACTAAGTAAAGAAATTCATTTTCCCCTCCTGGGCTTTACACAAATTTTACATGTATTTGCTATAGTTGGATTTTATGTATTCTGTATACATTTTACATTTATGTAAACTACTTCTAATTTTTTGTAGAATGAAGAAAATACACAAACACTAATATATTCATTTAGTTAAATTTCTGGGACATTAGAAAACGGTTATATATCAAGTATCTCTGTTTGGCATCCATTAAGGTAATCATTTTATCTTTCCATTTAACCTGATGATATAATTAAAAGATTTAAAAATATTTTACAATCTCTTTAATTGGATCAAATGGGCTTTAGTGGGATCATTCTATTTACTGGGTTCTACTGAGGATCTTCAGACCTATCATGCAAGTGAGGATTATGAGACTGGTAACCGAGAAATGGATAGAAAGAATTAAAAAAAAATACTGTACATGAGAGCACACAAATATGGTTGAATTAAAAAATTTTAAGCTTTTTTAAATTTGCGAAAATTACAATTCCTATAGGCCATACAAATTCCTTGAACATTAAGAAACAAAAAAGCCCCAGTTTATTCCTGCATTATTTCAATGATATATTTAAGATGTGTCAATCTTAAATTACATTGTTTCTTAAAAGCAGTATCATAACCAACAGCTATATAACATTTTTACTTCTAATTTTTCTTACTTTGCCAAGTTTGTCTAATTTCCACTCACATTTTTGTGAATTTATTAATTTTTTTTTCTGTTCTAAATCATTTATTCCAGCTCTTACTTTATTATCCAGTTGCTCTTTGGGGAATGGCACGTGGAGGTCAGGGTGGGTTTTCAGCTTTGCTGGCTTTGGCAGCCCTCCCAGGGACGGGGGGAGCACACTTCTGTGGAACTGGGTGGTCACGGAGACATGCCCTTGGGGTCTATGTTTGTCCCCATCCATTCTGTTCTGGTGTTCTTACCCTGCTGTGCTTCTTGGCTGCCATGAAGGAAGCACCTTTGCCCCATCAAGCCTTTCCCAATCAGGTCTCTGGCTTGCAGCCAGTTAACTGTGGATTGAAACCGTGAGCAAATTAAATCTTTCCTCCTTTAAATATTGGGTATTGTGTCTCAGCAATGAGAAATCTGACTAATAGATGGCATTTTTGGATTGTTATTCTAAATAATTTGATTTACTTTTACCTTCTACTTTTTCATTTATAAAAACATTTAAAATTGTAAATTTATTTGAGTTCAACTTGAGGTAAATCCTACAGATTCTCACATGACATATTTTTTCATTACTTTTTAAAAAGCCCACAATTATATCTTAATTTACTTGCTTTTTGTATGTTACAGTATTTTAATATTTTCAGGCAGTTTTTCTTGTTCAAAATTTTATTATTTAGCATATCTTTTTTGCTCCTTTTTTTATTGAGACAGGGTCTTGCTATGTAGTTTAGGCTAGCCTTGAACATACTATGTAGCTCAGGTTGGCCTCAAACTCCAGGCAATCCTTCTGCCTCAGCCTCTCAAGTGCTGGGATTATGGTCTGCACCACCATGCCTGGCAACTTAGTTTCTTAAACTTACTGAATTTTTCTTTACAGCCAAGTATAAATTTCACGTTTTCCACAGAAACTAGAATGCTATTTAAATAATTCCAAATTAATAACTACTAACTGCATTATTAATTATATCATTCAAATATGCATATCACTCAAACATCAATTGTTGAAAGAAAATGATTTTTCTCTTTTTGACTTATCACAGATGGCTACGGTTTAAACTCTCACACCTCCACTGTGTTCACAGCATTTTCTCTTTGAATTTAATTGCCGTTTGCTTAGTGGCCTTTTTGCTAAATTTTTAATGCTGTATCTTTATATACTCATTTAATTATCAAAACTTTGTTAAATACCTATCATGTGCCAGACACTTTTCTTGAATCGACATATCTGAGGAAAATAATACAATCACGCAAATAAAAAGTGTTTCACATGATTTCAGAGACATTTTGAAGATTAGCCAAGGGGATTTCCTGACACCCTTGCTATGGATCTGATGAAATACTGCTCACTAATTGGATTTTCTCAGTCCTGTGTAATCCCCTTTGTAGAGTAGCATCACCTGGAACATGAAAGGGACTGACACTGTTTAAATAGAACCATCAGGAAAGGCCTTGCAGTGAGGGAGGGGAGGAGCCCCGCGGAGCAGGCGTGCCAGGGAGGACAAGCAAGGAGCAGCGTGGGACGGCACAGAGGCCGGGGAACAGACGGGGACAGGCGGGGTCTGGGTGCTGTATTATCACTGTGAAACCCTGGCTTTCACTGGGCGTGAGAACACGAGCCAGGGGAGAGTTCTGAGCAGAGAAAGAACAGGAACTGAAATGCCACAGACCTGCACTACCCAATAGCCAATGTGAATTCGTTTCCATTAATTACAATTTACTTAAATTAATTAAAAATTTGGCCCTTAGTCACACTAGCCACATTTCATGTGCTCCAAAGGCCCACACAGCAGGTGGCATCGCTGGACAGCACAGATAGGAGAAAATACTATTGCACAGGGGTGTTTCAGAAGGATGATGACACTGGAAGTACTGAAAACGGTGGGTGGAAGCAGGGGAGGTGAAGATGAGGCTGCCAGTGAGAGATGACGGCCTCCTGTGGAAGGAGGCAGAAGGGCCTTGATTTCAGCTGCATTTTGATAATTTGTCCTGAGCATTTTCTGGACAACGTGTGGAGCTTAACAGTTCTCCGAAAATGAAGTATTACAGCACCACCATCTTGATTTCACCAATCATTATTTAATCCCTTTGAGGAATGACATAAATTGGGTGATCGTTGGATAGTACAGGTTCGGCATTTCTGATATAAAAATCCAAAATACTGTACTAAATGTACCACGATCCAAAACTTTGTGAGGCACAGGTGAAAATTCCACACCTGACCTCATATGACCAGTCACAGTCTCAATGAAGGTGCACTAACAATACTGTGTAAAATTACTTTCAGGCTATGTATACATGGAGCACAGAAAAAATAAACAGTTTTTGTATTTAGACTTAGGTGTCTTCCCCAAGATAACTCATTATATATAAGTGAATATTCCAAAGTCCAACAAACTCCAAAGCTACAACACTTCTGGGTCCTAAGTATTTTGGATAAGGGATAATCAACCTGAACTGACAGATTCCACATAAAATATAGAAAAACCTCATGGCCTGGTGGCACATACCCATAATTCCAGCACTCAAGAGGCTGAGGCAGGAGGATCACAGTGAGTTTGAGGCCATCCTGGGTTATATAAGTGAGTTCAAGGCTAGTTTGCACTATATAGAGAGACCCTGTCTCAGGAAGAGAGAGAAAGAAAGAGAAAGAAAAAGAAAGAAAGAAAGAAAGAAAGAAAGAAAGAAAGAAAGAAAGAAAGAAAGAAAGAAAGAAAGAATAAAAAAGAAAAGAAAAAGAAAAAGGGACTGGGTATGTGGCTCAGTGATAGAGCACTTGCCTTGCATGCACAAAGTCCTGAGTTTCGATCTCCAGCACTACAAACAATAACAATAAAATAAAAATCTCCCCAAATTCCCCAAACTGAAGAAAACCTCACTCTGTCAATTTTCTCCCTAAAATCAATGGATCTCTAGTCTTCTTACAAGGTAAAGTCACATGAGAGCTGGAAAAAAACTTCCAAATTTCCTTCAAGTGAGATAACATATAAATTACTAACTCTAAAACACAAAGCAATTAATCTTCCACAAGGTTACAAAGTATACCTTTAGCAGCTATACAAAATATGAGTGAAGGGACCATACTCATTTCATGATGTGAGTACTGTATGAAAAATAAAAATCTATTTATAATATTATGCTTGTATAAATGTAGTCCTTGTCCATTTTTAGACTGAACATTTTTTTAACAAAAAAGGCTTTTAAAAATACACCTTGCTGAGACTATCAGTTTATGATTTGTTTTATTTTTTGCCAATAGACTCCATTAAAAGTTATAAAACTGTAACAGTTGCATTCATTTAAATCTCTCTCTGATTACCCTGATAGATACAATGTCGGAAGAAGTTCAAACTCTGCAAAGCCTGTCATATTACAGAAACATGTTTCCTTACACGAAATGTGAAATTCCAGTAACTGAAGTGATAAATCTAGTGGTTTTTTTTTTTTTTTGCCAAGTACTTTTGATGAGAACCATAGTAGTAAATTAGGAAATATTCTGTGCTGTTATATCACAGTAAAAGCCTTTCCATTACCTGTTGTCAGTCACTAGGGAAAGGCAAATAACTCAGTTGTCAATCTAGTTAGGAAGCTGAAGTTTTGTGAATGATCAATAAAGAAAAAAATGTATAAACTCTCCATTATCTTCACATAATTCTTCAGACAACTCAAAGTTGTTTTCTTTCCTGGTACTGGAGCACATCTCATTTATTCAGAAATAGAGCAGACTTAGAATATTTCATTTTTCTAAAGTCATTATGTGTCATCTTGTTTTCAAATGGTATACGAATGTTACACTTCAATAAGTATGAGTATCTATTCCTTGGCTGCTGACAGTGATTTTATACATGATACAGACTTAACTAAATTACTAGTAACTATTATGTCCATTTTGTTATTGATTTTTCAATTAAAATATTTATTGCTTACATTTCTACTTTAAAAGTCCATTCTTCAGATCACACAAAAATATTTCAGAAGTTATATCCTTTACAACTACTCTGAGTAACAGCAAAAGCAAAAGGTGAACATTAGTAGTACTTTTACTCAAATCAGCTGCTTATAGGATGCATGAATAGGGAAAAGACATGTATACCCTTCTGTTTCAAAAAATCCATTCAGGTCTCATCAATTTCCATTGCAGAATGTTCATTTTAGTTCTTAAAAATAGGTCACAGGATATGTATTTCTTAAATTACCTGTACTATGAAATCTCACCTCATTCCTATGGGATAGGTAACAGAATATGTACTTCTTAAATTATCTGTACTATGAAATCACACCTCATTCTTATGGAACAGGTAACAGGATATATACTTCTTAAATTACCTGTACTATGAAATCCTCACCTCTCTCCTACGGAATAGGTAACAGGATATATACTTCTTAAATTACGTGTACTATGAAATCCCTGCCTCTCTCTTACGGAATAGGTGACAGGATATACACTTCTTAAATTACCTGTACTATGAAACCCCCTCCTCTCTCATATGGAATAGGTAGCAGGATATACACTTCTTAAATTACCTGTAGTATGAAATCCCTGCCTCTCTCCTATGGAATAGGTAACAGGATATACACTTCTTAAATTACCTGTAGTATGAAATCCCTGCCTCTCTCCTATGGAATAGGTAACAGGATATATACTTCTTAAATTACCTGTACTATGAAACCCCCGCCTCTCTCCTATGGAACAGGTAACAGGATATATACTTCTTAAATTACCTGTACTATGAAACCCCTGCCTCTCTCCTATGGAATAGGTAACAGGATATATACTTCTTAAATTACCTGTACTATGAAATCCCCGCCTCTCTCCTATGGAATAGGTAACGGGATATATACTGCTTAAATTACCTGTACTATGAAATCCCCACCTCTCTCCTATGGAATAGATAACAGGATATATACTTTTTAAATTACCTGTACTATGAAACCCCACCTCTCTCCTATGAAATAGGTAACAGGATATACACTTCTTAAATTACCTGTACTATGAAGTCCCCGCCTCTCTCCTATGGAATAGGTAACAGGATATATACTTCTTAAATTACCTGTACTATGAAACCCCACCTCTCTCCTATGGGATAGGTAACAGGATATATACTTCTTAAATTACCTGTACTATGAAATCCCACCTCTCTCCTATGGAACAGCTATGAGGAGTGGAACATGGTACCCATAAAATGGCTCTCATCTTCACAGTTCTATTCACTCCTTAGATGTTTTTAAAGAATAGCAACATGGGTAAATCAATGTCAAGTTTTACTTTCAATTGGGATAAAAAGAAAACAATGCTTGACCTATTAATGAGAAAGATTAATGAAGACAAAGTAACTTGGGTCCCTTATTCTCAATAAACTTCATTTATAATGCATTTTACTTAGATGCATGGCTTAAAATCAGTCAAGAGAAACAAGAATTTGACTCCTTCAGAAGGATAAGTGAGAAAATCAAGAGATTATTTATCTGGAAGAAAAATCCTAATTTGCTCAAGAATGTGTGGTTGCATGTATCTTGGTTAAAAGCAAATTTCAGTTACCTGGGGGAAGCCAAAAGGACAAAAAGAAAGAAGAAAACCGACTTTCGACAAGGTAGTGGCAATGCCTTAGATAGGAAGAAATTAAAATATGGGCATTTAGTGTCAGCTAGAAGCAGAGAAAAGGACAAAGGATTGTCTTTGAAGAAACATTAAAAGATTATATATTTGGAACACCAAAACTCATGGAAAGTTAAACTGGTGGGCAGGTACTTAACTGACACATGAAAGTATAATTTTTTTAGACCCCAGATTTCAAAGTAAATCCTTTACATATTTTCTTTAGAAAGTAAGCTTTAAAAAATTAAGTAAAGGTAAACACTGGAAGAACATGTTGAAACTTTTTTTTTCTCTCTTTTACATCTTCTACAAGCTGGGACCAAGTTACCCAAAACAAACACCACTATTCATCTGGTAGCAGTTATGTAGAGTTCAAGGCTTTTTTTCCCTAGAAAATTTAAAGCTCCTACAGGATTTGACCCAAAATCTAAAGCCTTTTTGGCAGTAGAAATGTCGAACGCTGAACAAATTTTCTCAAGAGCTCAAGCTAAATAGAAACAGGACTCAGCACAGTGAGGTACTGAACCTAAAGAGGCCAACTTAATGTTCTGGAGGTAATTTATCTGTAATTATAGAAGACAAAAGCTGAGAAATTCGGTAGACAAAAACAGGAAAACAAATACCATGCCACTTAATTTATTTTTAGAAGTTACATTCACCTTAGAGAAAGCTTTGCAGGAGCCTTTCAAGAGAAGTATACGGAGACTGTGGAAGGACTTGGGCACATGCGGGCCAGTGGTGTGCTGGAAGCTCTGCCTCTGTACTTTGATGGAAAAAATTATGCTCTCTTAACCATAATACTAAGTCTCCCCAAATAACACACATTTCTCTACAACTGAATGCTTTTGCCTTCACCTTGCTTCATGGGCAAAAATCCAGACAATATTTCTCACAGTGATTTTTTTTTTTCTTTAAGACGAAACCTCTTAGGGGCTTTGTATTAGAGAAAGATAAAGAAGGACAGAAAGAGGTGTGTTCCAAGTAAGTAGGCATTATTTTCTCTGCTGACATTTAAATTTATCATTAAAAGTGCAAAGAAAAAAAAAAGTACTCATCACTTAATATGGATCTACAATCCCTGCTGTGAAACATCATGTCTTCTCTAAGGGAGAGAAAAAACGAGCTTCTCTCCAGTCTTTATTTGAATTTGTATGGAACACACTTTCCTAAAATTGCCCACATGTCACTGAATCTATTTTTCTTTTTAAATCAGGCATTAAATATGCATCATGACTCCCACGTAGATGATCTGCAACACAGCAAAATGGCTGTGTATTCAACTGTAGGCTAAATAAATATAGCAAACATAAAGGAAAAAAGTTACTCTCTATGGGCATCAGGCACTGCTTCCCTTTCCCCATTACAGGCTCAAGTGCTCTAAGCCTGTATCATAGTGGCAGGACAGGTTGTGCCGAACCTCTTATGAAACACACACACACGCACACACAGCACCCTTCTGTTACTATTGATACTGAATTAATTTGAGAAAAACAGACATTTTCAAAGAGGTGAGTAGCTGAACTTAGAAAAATAAATGTATTGAACATGAATAGAAGGTTTATTTTAATGAGTAAAATAAGTCACTTGTGAATAAGGCAGGTATGCATCCCCCTCCTACTATTAAGAAATTAGGCTGCTATTTCTATTACAAACTGAATCACAAAACAGCAAGTTCACAATAAAGTCAGAACTTTTCCCCTTTATCCTTGTTCCACCACAGAGGTCATAGGATAATCAGATTCTACCCATTACATTAACAGTTGAGATCACGGAGGAAGAACTGCCTCTAACGATTATTATCACCCTAATTCAGGTTTTTAATAATTTGGAATACTTGCATTGCAAGCCACGGCTATGAGCTTTCTCCAAAGTGTGGTAAACTGAGAAATAAAATGTTGGAGATTAAAATGAATCAAAATCATGTAAGCACCAAAATACTCTAGGCTCCCCCAGCCTGTTCTTCAGCCTACCTGTTCTGAAGGGCTTTAAACTGTAGCAAGTTCCTCTCAGTTATTCTCAAATCACACAGAAATGGATTTCAGTACACGTGCCCAAGGACACTATAAATAGAAAGTATTGATGATATGCTCCAAATGTGAGAGTTCAACTGACATATCAAACAACAGTCATAGAGTGCTAATGTGAAGAAATTTACTTACTAAAAATACATCAATAACTAGCTGAAACTTACTTCTGCAGGTTAAAAAAGAGGTTTAATATGTCACACAATAAACAGCTAAACACAAAACAGTGACTTAAATTTCACTATTTTCAATGAATATCTATGTCATTTTAACTGGGTTATAAGGCTTCTTGAACACTTGCCAGAAAAAGTCAGTTCATCACTGGGCATCACTTACACAGAAAATATTTCAAACAAATGCATAAGATTTGCCTCAGTATGTTATAATTCCCTCACAAACCTTTTCAAAGTGGAATTATAATGCACGTTAAGACATTCAGTGGAATTTACACAAATACCACTTAAGCAGACTATCTGACATTTTAAGATTACTAAGACCAAAAACAAAACTAATATTTATTCATTCAACAAAAATTAAATTTTTACTACGAGCATTTTCTGATTTTGGAAAAAACTTTTTATTGTCTACTGTATCACATGATTCAACTTATAAGCAAAGACTTTCACATGCAATACCATTTAATATAGCATTGTTTGTAGCAGCAATGAATAGGAACAACTCAGATGTGCACATACAAGGGTTACTGGAAACGGCTGAATAAACTACGGTATGTCCACTCTATTATATGCTATGCACTTATTCAGATGAGTAGTTAGATCTATATCTATTAATCTGGAAGAAAAAGGCAAATTATAGAATGAAGTTATAGTATTATTCCAATCTGCCCTCCCCGCCAGATGTGTAAAGGACACGTGCTTTTTACTCACGGAGAAAGGTAAGGGGCACATCTAGCTATGAGTGATGATTTGCAGGAATCTGAGGAAGTTATCTGCTTTTTCATTATTTGCATTTGCATGGGTTTACTTCTATAAGTCCATTATTACTTTAGCAAATTTAAAATATCTAAGAAAGAAAACAAAAACCAATAGTAATAAAAAGTCTTAATAACTGAGGCAAATTTTCAACTAATTTCACAAAGGTTTTCTAAGTGTTTCAGTCTCACTGAGTTTCCTACTCACAGTCTGAAAACACACAGTAGAAAAAGGATGGCTTCTTTTGGGCCACACAGCAGTGTTGCATCCTTTGTTGTTTTTACAGGGATTTGACTGGACTTCACAAGGGACCACTCTTGTGAATATAAAAGAACAGTGTTTTATAGACTTAAGACTTGTTTGCTTTTTCTTCAAGAAAAATATTTACTTAGCTAGATCTATAAATAGGAGGCAGGTGAGATTGTATTAGTCTAATACATGAGGGAGAGATGCATACAGCATAACACACTTTCAACTTTCAGCTAAAACAAAAGAATGGCAGGGAATGATCCTTGTGGATCCACCATAGCTGTACATTAAATGCATCCAGGGAGTCTACAATGCTTTTAATACAGCAGTGTCTGTACAACTGCACTGCTTCTGGTGTGAGTGAAATTTCAGCATGCCCAATTCACCATATCTGATTGTGCAAGCAACTGAGATTAAAACAAACAAACATGCCCAGCCTGCACTTGGGAGATAGAAGGAAGTGGTAGAAAATTACCCGCAGTGACCCACTCATTATTTTGCTGATACTGACTCTGTTGTACTTTTCAGGAATTTAGTTGCACACATAGCTTCGGAGTGAGTTATCTGCCTCATTTGTTCTTCTAACAGCTGGCACAAATCTCTGCAGATCCCATTTCACCTGTCGAGACTTCCAAAACATTCCACACTTAACCTGGCCAGTCAGGGAGAGGTCTTAGAGATACACAACCCTGGCCTTTCTCTCAGCAAATCTTACAAGCAGGGAACAAGTGAATGAACATCACAGGGAGCCAGGGCACAGTTTCCCCTAAGTGGCAAACACACAGAATCAGAAAGAACAGAAATGGGGATTAATCTGACTACAACGGTATCCAGGTAAGAAGTTAACACAAAGGTACCAAGCAAAACAAGGTACACATAAAGGTCCCTTTTTGAATGCTTCTCCTACTTTATGCCTATCAGTGTTCCTACACTGTAACACCCTTCCTCATCTGAAGACATTTTACTCTCAATTCTATTGATTGATTGATTGATTTTAGGTACTGAAGATTGAATTCAGCTGCATCCCCAGTCCCCCCTGCTTTTTTTTTAAAATTTTGGCACAAGGTCTTGTTAAGTTGCTAAGGTGCCCAGGCTGGGCTTGACCTTTCAATCATCCTGCCTCAGCCTCCCAGAGAGCAAGGATTACAGGTGTATGCCATAATGCCTAGCACTTAATCTATTTCTTTAGTCACTGACTGCAAGATGTAATTCTGATTTTAAATAAATTATTAGGATTTCAGAAATAATTAAATACAGAACAAAATTCTCTAGTGGTTCTGGAAATATGACATTGAGTTTCTTGCCAGGATAGTGTAGTGGTGAAGAGCTGGGGCCTCAAATCAAACAGAACGAGTCCAAATCCAGGGTTTGCAACTTGCACTTTGAAAAAGTGGCTTAAACTGTCTGTACCTGGGTTTACTCTACAGAATTGTCTAACAGTTCTTGTGAAGATGAAACAATTATATATTTGTGAAAAGATTACAACAGTATCCAGCACCTGAGAATCTAACAAGTACCAGCTATTACTTTCCATGTATTGTTCACACAATTCTTTTTTTCACTTAACCCACCCTTGTAAGACCACATACTTCACTATGTTATCAACAGTTAATTCTTGTAAGAGCACTTCCTTTACTATGTTATCAACACTTAGCTAGAAGTTACACTACTGGAGGAATGCAGTACATGGATTAATCTTCCCTGAGGCATTTACATTTAAATATGAGCTTGCTGACAAACATACACTGGATCTTTAAGTGATGAGATATACAGAGCGATATGTTTGAAATGGTGATTTTTATTTCTTTTATTTGACCACATGCTAAATCTTATGGTTTGGTTATTTCTCTGCCTATCATTTACTGCCTTGGGGTTAAATACATATGACTACATAGAAGATAAAAAGTAACCAGGTTTGAATTAAAAGGACAGAATATAGTGGCCTGATATAAAAAACAAGCAAAATCAATAGCTTTACATATAACAATAAAAATGAAATAATAAGATTCAATGGAAAAAATGTACAATTCCCACAAAACATTAACTACATAGAAAAACTGGCTGAGGGACTTCAAACTTGAGTAACTGATGAGAAATAATATTTCTGTAACTGGAGCTTTAATATTACAAAGATGCCATTTTTCTTAAAGCTTACTCTGAAAGAAAAAAAAGTACCTCTCTCAATGTTTAGAGAGACTAAGACTGCTGTTAAGGAGAAGAACGAATACTTGAGGACTGGGAGAAGAGATTTAAGTGTACAGATTAGAATAAGGAATCTGGAGAGGAAATAAAATATATGTGGAATTTGAACATTAGCTAAATATCTCCAAACAAAGAGGGAAAATATGGATTATTTAATAAATATGTTGGGAAAGTAACATTTGCGGTAAAAAGAATGACATTATATCTTTATGTCACTTTCTATCCTAAAATATGATCCAAATGGATTAGAGGCTTGGATTTATAAAAAGTGAAACTGCAAATACATCAAAATGTATAGTAATCCCCCTTATCCATGAGGGCTATACCCAAATAGATGCCCCAAAACACTGGATAATACTGAAACCTAGACATAGAATGTGTTTTTCTATATATATATTTGTGATAAAGTTTAATTTGTATGTTAGACATAGAAAGAGATTAACAGCCGTAATTAGTAAGATAGAACAATGGTAACACTCCATGTGTTACCAATGAAAGTTATGTGAGCCTCTCTTTTGCTGTCTCAAAGTGTGCTATACACTCACTCTTCCAACGGTGCTGATGTGAAATGAGACAAAGTGAGGTACAGGAGTTAGTGGTGTCAGAGTGTTATGACACTTGGCATGGTTACTTGGACATAAGCACCGCAATACCTCAACAGTCTGTCTAATTACCCAAGATGGTTACTAAGAAACTAACAGGCGGGTAGCAGACTCCTTATGCTAGACAAATAGATGATTCAAGTTCCAGGTGGGACTGACAGAAACAATGCAAGATTTCATAATTACGATTTAGTGTCATCATATGATGATCAGTCAATATCCCATCTCCTCCAACAAACTGTAAGGTCAATGACCATTTCTGTCTTTTCTCAGTGCTGTATTTGCAGCACAGGGTATAATATCTAGAACAGTGCACACTTTCAGTTACATTTACTGTATTCTACTCACTTGCAATGAAGTGATCAACCAAATCCCAATGGGACTCAGTACCCACAGGTTAAGTCCAAACTCCTCAGCATGACACACAATTAATTACTTTCGTAATTTGCTTCCTATTTGACCCTCCAGTCTCATCTTCAGCCACTTCTAAACACAGGCCATATTAAATAGATCCTCTTTGGTCCTGTCCATTTCAGTGAGTTATTCCTCCTCTGGAGGACTCCACTGCCCCTTGAATGCATGAGTTGAGTGACAGGCTGTCTCTATGTGTACCTACAGCATTTAAGTTTCTTTCTAGCACTTCCTGTGTGGTAGTATAGTTACCTAGTCACAAATTCTACTTTTCTGCTAGATTACGAACTCCTTGAAGGCAACAGCTGTTTCTTTTATTCTTGGCTCTGAGCAAAGCTTTGGACACACAATGGTATGAGACACATCAAATAAAGTATTTGGTGGGACTGAGGGTATTGCTCAGTGGGAGAGTGCTTGCCTAGAATGCATGAGGCCCTGGATTTGATCCCCATCATTCAAAACAACAAAAACAAAAGCAACAACAACAAAACCAAAAGTATTTGTTAATGTTACTGGACCAATTATTTAGATACTGATTCTAATACATTAGAGTTCACAGCAATGAAATTCTTTGTTTACAGGAGTGGGGTTAATCAACTCCAGGGCCCCGGCACTCGGTGAGGGACAAAGCTTTACACTGCCCACATCCACACGCTGTCACTTGCATGTTAAAACTTCTAAGGTAATAACTAAAGGAACAGAATGTATAGAAGGAAAAAGTAGAATTTTTGTTTTGGTGGAGGGTATCTTAAATCTCAAAGTGAATCATCTATTGCAATAAGCTGGACGATGTCACGGGAGCATGGGAATCAAATACTTTCTCAAGTTTCCACCTTACTCCAGGGCATTAACTTAGTCAGAGAGTGTGTGACTGATGAGAAAGCAGCTCTAAGTGTAAGTTAGGGCAAAAAGATATTTTTAAGGTTTTAATTTAAGGATGTAAGAATTTAATACTCTGTTTTATGCAGCAGAAATGTGGGTGTGCCATTATATTGAAATGAGCAAATAGCTGTGACAATCTTGGGGGGTTCATGACAATCTATGTCTAAGGTTTTCTGCTAGTCTCAGTAAAAGTGAATTTTCCAAAGTGTACGTGTGTGTGCATTTTGGTAAACATCTCTTAAGGAAAAAACCAATACTATGCATTCAATAAAAACATGCCAGCTAAGTTTGGTAGACAGTCTGTGCTGAATCAGATTGTTCACTGGCTTGAACATAAAGCCTTGTAAAAACAATACCTCTTGAGGAAAAAAAAAAAAGGCAAGTTCTTTTGTTTTAGAGACCTGAAATGAAACAGAAACAAAATATAATAAAAAATGAAAATTCAGGTACAGGAATTATGCATTTCATACTGAATAATTATTTCTGTACTGCCCGTAAATCCTCTCTGGTAAGCTGTGCATCTAAAACTCATCGAACTGCCAAGGGGTAAACGCAGCTCCATCCATCAAGCAGCCACTTGACAAATACATTCCATAATAGAAGTTTATTTTTATGGGAGGCTGAATCAAGGACTTTCCCATGCATACAAAAACTTGTCAAAATTATTTATGAGTCTTGCTGAGACACACAATATGTCATATCAAACTCCCATTTTCCTTCCAAGCACAGACTGTCAATATCTATGCTACTATCAATAATGGGGACACTGCTGATAGCAGCCCTCAGGAGTCTGAGGTCATGTGCCCACCCAGCTGCCCAGTGCAGCTGAGCAGGGCCCTTCCCCAGCTCTATGGGGAGTAGTTAAGGTGAGTATCTGCCTTGCATCCAAGGCCTCTGTAAAATAAAGTGAAAACATGTGCTTGAAAAATTATGGTTGCAGTAAAACAAAAATAATAGAAGATTTCACCTTTCGTCTTGCACACAAAGTATTAATTGTGATAAAACAAACACCTAAAAATCATGAAAATAGCCCATTCCTGGTGAAATTTCAGCTTTGCAAGATTAGTTTGATGGAATGAATCAGATGGGAGAAGAGGTATCGCAGAAGGAGGGAAATCTGCTTTGCGATGAGGGCCAACCTAGGCTGGTTCTATGTCCTTTTATTTCAAAGCAAATACCAGCTGATAAATACAGTGGCAGTTTTCATTTTAGCAACAAGGGCCTTTCTTGCTCTGGCATGTCACTTTCACAGCAAAGGGAGCTTCCTGAAAACAACAAAAATGGTGAAGGACCCTTGAGATAATTTACAGCAATAGGAAAATACTATTACTCTTGAGTTCTATGGGCAATAGAACCTATAGTCTCCTATCCTAAACTGGTTTTAAGAACTAGTTAGACAGCAAAAGCACTTATGAGAAGAATCCCTTCTTCCCTGCAAAAGAGTGCTTTATCACTGCCACTTCACTTGAGGGGAAGGGCCAGAACATGGAAAGAAAGGCCAAGAAGTACAGGACGAATGAAACTAATAAGTTGGTGCTGCTGGGTGGGTACAGAGCCTGAAAAGAGGTGGTTAAACATTTAGTTTCTGAGCACAAACAGAAACAGCATACTAGTGAATTTTGCTTTATGATTTCACTTCTGTCATTGGCTTCTCCATATGGAGCCAGACCTTTAGGGTAATGGGGAGATAAGCAGGTGCCAGAATTCTTAGCAGCCCCAGAGTACCATTCAACACTCTGTGGCCAGAAGGAGCAGAAGGTGTGGGAGGTAACTGACCCTGGATGGCACATGGAGGTCCCTCTCACTAAGGGTCAGGAAAGCAACTTGAAATTTTTCTGCAATGATTAAATTCAGGTTGAAAACATAAGTTAAAGTCTACATTTTCCCCCCTATGAAAAAAAGACAAGGAAGAATAGGAAAGGGAAAAGAGACTACCTTAAAAAATTCAGTTCTCTAATGTTCCCTTTTGAAACAAATTTTAAACACTATGTAGAACCCTATCCAAGGCTACAAGAACTTGTCCAAGTGTTGCAAATGATTCCCATCCATTAATAATATAAAAATAGACTTCTTGAAGGAAAGAGAGCAATAGTGCCATTTAACAAATTCTGTGTATAGTCCAAAGCTGTCAAACAAACTGAGTCATAGGGGTACATTCTGAGTAGAAGGGCTATAACTCCAACTCAGAAATACAGCTGGAAGCATTACTCTTCACACATTAGCCAGAAAGTCATTCCTTCAATGTGAAACTTCAATGATAAGCTGCTGTTAGGCTTTAAAAATAATTATTTGAAATAATCAGAGTACGTTTCAATCAGGAAAGCCCTACTGTTCCCAAAAACATTGAGAGCAGGTAGTTAGTAGGCGTACCATGTCTACTATTTTTGGATATAAACAAGAAAGAATTTGGCTTTTACTCCAAGGACAAAGCAAGTTGCAACTGATGTCATCTTGTTAAGATGTTAAAAATGAATTTCCAGTGAAGTACCTAAAAAGAAATCCAGCCTAGAAAAGCAGCGATACACACACTCTAGTGTGTTCGTAAAACACTTTGATTAGCTATTCAATTTCATAGGCACAGCAACTGTGAGACAGGGAAGGTGCAATTCCTGACCTCCTTTTAACAAAGAGCAGAGGGGGCTTAAGAGGTTGGGTGACTTCTCCAAGGTCATCCAGCTAGTGGGTGACTCAGTGAGAGCTGGAACCAAATGTTCCTCCTACCAGAGCTACAGCTGCCTGATGACTGGGGAGGGCTCCTGGAGAGGGAGAGGGTGAGATGGGAGAGAGAATGAAGAAGAAAGGAAAATCTATTATTGAGAGTTGCTTCACCTTAGAAAATCTGCATTCAGAAACCTCTGGTTACAATATCTCTTCACTGCATTATTTCAGTCAAGAAGGGTTCAACAGTCAAACTGCAAAACGATTCACATCAAAAAAGTCACAGATTTTTATTTTTTTTATTTATTTTTTTTTTAATTTTTTTATTTTAAAGATAGTAAAATATAACAGAATGTAACAAATGAAGTCAATCAAAACAAAGCAGTAGGAGTGGTACAGAACTTCGAAGACCAATAATATGAGTACAATAGCTACTATAACATACCTTGCTATCTTCAAATTAGCTGACCATTCCAACAGATGTAGTAGCATTGAAC